>OV277861.1:5000-293339 GCA_922989275.2 Gari tellinella
TAACACCCCACCCCCTCACATTTTGGTGTTTGGGACAAGAATAATGTGACTTCCGGTCATATTTCTAATAATGTCAAAGAATAAAAGTTGTTCAGAACATTAATCTCTACATTATATCAAAAAACTAGATCATTCTAACTTTAAAAAAAAAAAAAAAAAATTCTAAGGGGTACCCCTTACCCTCAAAAAAATATTTTTTAGTTTGACCTTAGAATGACCCCGTCTTCGAGTATAATGTAGAGTTTGACGTTCTAAGCAACTTTTATTCTTTGACATAATTAAAAATATGACCGGAAGTCACATTATTCTTACCCCAAACATTAAATTTTGAGGGGGTGACCTAAGTCCGAGTCCCCGTAGGACCGGAAGGAGTAGTCCGATTAGGATCCAATTATCAGGGAGGGTCTATAAATGATTGATCTAACATAATATAGAAAAGAAAATAAAAAAAATATGATTTTGGGTTTCTGGTCCCACCCTTACCAGAGACCAAGGTTCGAGACCTCCTATGACCCGGTCGGTGGGTTCTTTGGACTCCGGTTTCTGATAGAATGTAGAGCTCGATATTCTGAACAACTTTTGTTCTTACACTTATATCGAGATATGGCTCTGAGTCACATTATACTTGTTCCACATAGCCCACCCCTCTTTTACAGACATCTTCTATGAAGGAGGGGGTCAAAAATCCGAAACCCGAAGGGGGTGTCGGATCCCTCCCAAATTATCACAGGGAGTCCAGATGAGTATTCTAGAAGTATATATGGGTCCATTAAGATCAAAAATCAATTCATGGTCTTGGGTCCCACCCTTATTAGGGACCAAGGTTCGAGTCCTCCTATGAGCCGGTCGGTGGGTTCTAAGGACCCGGGTTTCTAATAGAATGTAGAACTCGATATTCTAAACAACTTTTGTTCTTATACTTATATCGAAATATGGCTCTAAGTCACATTATACTTGTGCCAAATAGCCCACCCCCTCTTACTTACTTACCCAAATTCGTCACCCCTGTTATACCCCATTTCGTCAACTGTGCTCTAAATGGTATATAAATCCTGTAAATATGGTTCTAGGACAACAATTATATAGTAAATTAAAACTTCAAATAATTAATTTAAATTAATTTTTTATTCGATGAAATTGCTAAGTACAAGTACTCAATTTATTCACATTTCATGCTATATATGTTTTATTTGCATAGATATAAACTATTATTTACCCCCATGGTTAACCCATTGATCCACTCTAACGATACATATAACAATATGGCTCGTACGTTCGTCCGTCTGTCTGTGGGGCTTTACAAGCATGCACACTCGTCAAAAAGCACTAATATGCCTCATTTAACTGCCTGTATCTAACACATTTAAGACGATAGAGCTTTGAAACTTCGAATATATATTAACTAGATACCGGGCTACATAAAGCAAGTGTTAACTTTTAAGTCTGGACTGTGCGTGCGTCTGTACGGACGAGATATTATGTTGAAAATAAGTGATACATGGTACCCCTACTCACCTTATATGGCTCATATATGCCAAAGGGACCAAAGATGACACTAATGGACACTCAATCCTGTAACTCCATACCATAGACGTTACAGAACAGCTTATAAATGGCTGTCTGGGCTGTCCGTCTGTGCGTACGGGACACAGAAGATCCATAAAGACCTATGCAAGTAGTTAGGGGCTCCCTGTGACCCCGAATAACTTGACTTAGAGACACATTTCTAACTAGGTATAAGAACAAAAGTTGTTGAGACTATCACGCTCTACAATATAAATAACATCCGGGTTCTTAATAACGGACCGCACCGAACCATGCCCAAGTACACTTGTATAAGAGCACAAAGAGGGTACTTTTGACCACCTTAGAGACACATTTCTAAATAAGTGCAAGAACAAAAGTTGTTTAGAATGTCAAGCTCTACAAGATATGTGAATCCGGGTCCTTAGAAATGGGTCTTGGGTCCCACCCTTATTAGGGACCAAGGTTCGAGTCTTCGTATGACCCGGTCGGTGGGTTCTAAGGGTCCAGGGTTCGAGTATGTTGTAGAGCTCGATGTTCCAAACAACTTTTCTTCTTATACTTATATCGAAATATGTCTCTAAGTCACATTATACTGACCCCCCCCCCCCTAACAATAAGGTTAAGGTTAGGGTTAAGGTTAAGGTTAAGGGCGAAGTCCTATTATGACCCGTTCGGTGACTTCCGGTCATATTTCTAATAATGTCAAAGAATAAAAGTTGTTCAGAATATAAATCCCCACAGTATATCAAAAAACTAGATCATTCTATTTTCCAAAAAAAAAAAAAAAATTCTAAGGGGTACCCCTTACCGAAAAAAAAAAAAAAAAAAAAAGTTTTTAGAATGACCCCGTCTTCGAGTATAATGTAGAGTTTGACGTTCTAAGCAACTTTTATTCTTTGACATAATTAAAAATATGACCGGAAGTCACATTATTCTTACCCCAAACATTTTATTTTGAGGGGGTGACCTAAGTCCGAGTCCCCGTAGGACCGGAAGGAGTTGTCCGATTAGGATCTAATTTTCAGAGAGGGTCCACAAATGATGTATCTAAGGTAATATAGACAAACAATTAAAAAAAATATGATTTTGGGCTTATGGTCCCACCCTAACCAGAGACCAAGGTTCGAGACCTCGCTGGACCCGGTCGGTGGGTTCTATGGACTCCGGTTTCTGATAGAATGTAGAGCTGGATATTCTGAACAAGTTTTGTTCTTACACTTATATCGAGATATGGCTCTGAGTCACATTATACTTGTTCCCAATAGCCCACCCCTCTTTTTAAAACACATATTCGATGCAGGAGGGGGTCAAAAATCCGAAACTCGAAGGGAGTGCCGGATCGCTCCGAACTTTTTACAGGGAGTCCAGATAAGTATTTTAGAAGTATAGATAGTGAATAATAACTTCAATAATTAATTTAAATTCGTTTTTTTACAAAGACTCAATTTATTTATATGTTCAACACAGTTCATGCTATATATTTATTATTTGCATAGATATAAACTATTATTTACCCCCATGGTTAACCCATTGAACCAATCTAACGAAACATATAACAATATGGCTCGTACGTTTGTCCGTCTGTCTGTGGTGGCTTCTCAAAGTATCAAAAAGCAGTTAGGGGCTCCCTGTGACCCCGAATAACTTGACTTAGAGACACATTTCTAACTAGGTATAAGAACAAAAGTTGTTAAGACTATCACGCTCTACAATATAAATAACATCCGGGTTCTTAATAACGGTCCGCACCGAACCATGCCCAAGCCATTGTATAAGAGCACAAAAATGGTACTTTTGACTACAAATACGTTGACTTAGAGACACATTTCTAAATAAGTGCAAGAACAAAAGTTGTTTAGAATGTCAAGCTCTAATAGATATGTGAATCCGGGTCCTTAGAAACGGTCCGTACCGAACCATGACCAAACACAATTATAGGTACTCTTTGGCCACGTATAACTTGGTTTAGAGCCATAATTCTATATAAGTGTAAGAACAAAAGTTGTTCAGAATGTCATGTTCTACCTAATATGTGAAAATCCGGGTTCTCCAGTGACGGTCCGTACCGAACCATGACCAAGCACAATAGTGCACAAGTATTTGGGGTACTTTGGCCACGTATAAGTTGAATTACAGACACATTTCTTGATAGGTATAAGAACAAAACTTGTTCAGAACATCAATCCCCACATTATATGTCACATCCGGGTACTTCCGGGCAACCTAAGCACTAGTCCCAATTCGGACAACTAGCCCGAACCCCAACCCTAACTTTAACCCTGCCCTGAACCCAAAATATTACAAATAACGAATATCTTTTTACAGGGATGTCTTCTTTGGACTTCTGCGAAGCGATAGAGGTATTCCCCATATTTTTAGCTCAATTGGCTATGTAGCTAGTGACCTTCAAAATGACCCCTATAAAATGAAAAAGTTGAAAAAATATCCCTAACCCTAACCCTAACCCTAACCCTAAAATTCCAGTTAGGGCTTAGCTATGCACGGGGATATCTTTAGAAGACTTCTGATAATAGATACAGGTGTTCCCCAGCCCCCAGAATGCCCCATAAACCTATCCCCAGTACCCCCAAAGTAGGTCCCTAGAGGGTCCTTTGAGCGTCATGTGAGGGACCCTGAGGGACCCTATGAGCGTCAGGTTATTGGTTGTGAGGGTCCCTGAAAATGACGCTCTATGACGCGCAAATTTTTTCGGGTCCCTCATGGGTCCCTCACATGGCGCGGGGACCCACTCCTGGCGTCATTGTGAGGGACCCTATCTGGCGTCAACAACCCTAACCCTAACCCTAACCCTAACCCTAACCCTAACCCTAACCCTAACCCTAACCCTAACCCTAACCCTAACCCTAACCCTAACCCTAACCCTAACCCTAACCCTAACCCTAACCCTAACCCTAACCCTAACCTAACCCTAACCCTAACCCTAACCCTAACCCTAACCCTAACCCTAACCCTAACCCTAACCCTAACCCTAACCCTAACCCTAACCCTAACCCTAACCCTAACCCTAACCCTAACCCTAACCCTAACCCTAACCCTAACCCTAACCCTAACCCTAACCCTAACCCTAACCCTAACCCTAACCCTAACCCTAACCCTAACCCTAACCCTAACCCTAACCCTAACCCTAACCCTAACCCTAACCCTAACCCTAACCCTAACCCTAACCCTAACCCTAACCCTAACCCTAACCCTAACCCTAACCCTAACCCTAACCCTAACCCTAACCCTAACCCTAACCCTAACCCTAACCCTAACCCTAACCCTAACCCTAACCCTAACCCTAACCCTAACCCTAACCCTAACCCTAACCCTAACCCTAACCCTAACCCTAACCCTAACCCTAACCCTAACCCTAACCCTAACCCTAACCCTAACCCTAACCCTAACCCTAACCCTAACCCTAACCCTAACCCTAACCCTAACCCTAACCCTAACCCTAACCCTAACCCTAACCCTAACCCTAACCCTAACCCTAACCCTAACCCTAACCCTAACCCTAACCCTAACCCTAACCCTAACCCTAACCCTAACCCTAACCCTAACCCTAACCCTAACCCTAACCCTAACCCTAACCCTAACCCTAACCCTAACCCTAACCCTAACCCTAACCCTAACCCTAACCCTAACCCTAACCCTAACCCTAACCCTAACCCTAACCCTAACCCTAACCCTAACCCTAACCCTAACCCTAACCCTAACCCTAACCCTAACCCTAACCCTAACCCTAACCCTAACCCTAACCCTAACCCTAACCCTAACCCTAACCCTAACCCTAACCCTAACCCTAACCCTAACCCTAACCCTAACCCTAACCCTAACCCTAACCCTAACCCTAACCCTAACCCTAACCCTAACCCTAACCCTAACCCTAACCCTAACCCTAACCCTAACCCTAACCCTAACCCTAACCCTAACCCTAACCCTAACCCTAACCCTAACCCTAACCCTAACCCTAACCCTAACCCTAACCCTAACCCTAACCCTAACCCTAACCCTAACCCTAACCCTAACCCTAACCCTAACCCTAACCCTAACCCTAACCCTAACCCTAACCCTAACCCTAACCCTAACCCTAACCCTAACCCTAACCCTAACCCTAACCCTAACCCTAACCCTAACCCTAACCCTAACCCTAACCCTAACCCTAACCCTAACCCTAACCCTAACCCTAACCCTAACCCTAACCCTAACCCTAACCCTAACCCTAACCCTAACCCTAACCCTAACCCTAACCCTAACCCTAACCCTAACCCTAACCCTAACCCTAACCCTAACCCTAACCCTAACCCTAACCCTAACCCTAACCCTAACCCTAACCCTAACCCTAACCCTAACCCTAACCCTAACCCTAACCCTAACCCTAACCCTAACCCTAACCCTAACCCTAACCCTAACCCTAACCCTAACCCTAACCCTAACCCTAACCCTAACCCTAACCCTAACCCTAACCCTAACCCTAACCCTAACCCTAACCCTAACCCTAACCCTAACCCTAACCCTAACCCTAACCCTAACCCTAACCCTAACCCTAACCCTAACCCTAACCCTAACCCTAACCCTAACCCTAACCCTAACCCTAACCCTAACCCTAACCCTAACCCTAACCCTAACCCTAACCCTAACCCTAACCCTAACCCTAACCCTAACCCTAACCCTAACTCATTCTCTCCTGAAACTTCAAATGAACCATTTCAATTTCTAATTAAAGTTAAGTAAAATCCATAAATCAATGAATGGACTGGCTTAATGTCTTTAACCCTTTATCCCTTGGAAGTTTTGGAGGGTTTTGAAGACAGGTAACAACTTCAGATTGGTTGAAAGTAAAGCAGAAGGTCTTAACCTTTTACTCCATAGCCTGTTTCTAGTTTTAAAAACAGATGAGCACTGAATGCAGGTTGAAAGTAAAGCCAAATGCGCCTTAAGGCTACCATCTACTTTAACCCATTACCCCATAAATTCGCCTTTTTACGCCTCAAATTTATTCCTCCACAGAAGAAAATAGTTTTAATTTATACAGTCATGAATATGAATGATAAGATATATTTTCTATATCCTAGCAGATGGTAGCTTAAAGCAGGCTGAAAGTAAAGCAAAATGTGCCTTAAGGCGCATTCTGCTTTACTTTCAACCTGCTTTAAGTGATTACATGTCTTCAAGACTAGAAATAAGCTATGGGGGAATTGGTTAAGCTACCATCTACTGGAATATAGAAAATCTTGCCTATAGTACATGTTCATGACTGTTTAAATTCAAACTATTTTCTTCAGCGGAAGAAAAAATTAAAAGCGCACTAAAACGCCTTTCTATGGGGGAAGGGTTAACCCATTCACCCATGAAAATTTTAATGGAACATTCCAGGTTGAAATTATGTCTTGTCCATTTTCGACTATTATTAAGGGTTGAGTGATTTAAGCAATATATTCAAAATGACAAACAGTGCAAACCCAGATCAGGGCCAACACTGTTTGCATAGGACAAGTGTACTCTTCACAAGTATACTGCTTGTTAATAATGAGTATATTTGTCGCTAAGGTTACATGTGATTAGGCAGTGAAGGCACATTCTGCTTTACTTTCAGCCAGTTTTAAGTTACCAACTGCTAGGTTATAGAAAATATGAATTTTATTATGGTGCATATACATGACTTTATTAAGTGGAAGAGTTTCTTCAGTGAAGTAACAAATTGATGATGTAAAATGCATATTTATGGAGCAATATGTTTAGGTGTCCTCTGATATGTGTTTACATTGTTTGTACGAGACAAGTGTACTCTTCACTGGTACACTGTTTGTCAAATGATGCATATACATGTCACTAGGCATCAATGAATGAACTATTATTGTCCAGAGATTGAGTCTGTACAGTGTAGATCTATTCTTCACAGACTGGGCCTGTACAAGAAACATTATAACTCTTCAACTTCAATGGAATACGGTTCCACGCCAATAATGGAATTTATGGTACAGGGTTAAAACAAAGCAGCGTGTGTAGTTAATCAATTAACTGCTGATGAAATGGCATGACACCAAACACATTTATACACTGTTCAGTTCTAGTAGCCTACTAATCTAGACCTGGTAGGCGAGTTGAGTCTGAATGGCCATCTTAAACGTGTCCAGGCTCCGAGTACCAACTACACTGATTGGCGGCACATTCCACACTGGAATATTTCGCGGGAAGAACAAGTGTAACTGTTGTTCCAGTGGCTCTTTCCTGAGTTCGTCCCAGTCAATCCTTGAAGGAAGTTGATGGAACCCTCCATTTCCTATAACTTTTGCACTTCTCGGGCCGAGATTCTTTTGTAGGCATGCTGTAAAAAAGAGGATAAATTCTAAGAAGATTGCATATCTACACAAAGTATGTACTTTGTGATATCTATAAACAAAGTTGGATGGTTGAACTGGTATGTAAATTAAAGGCGTAAAAAGGGTATTTTATGGAGTAATGGGTTAAGTAACCACTAATCATTGTGTCGGTAATGTTATCTTTAAGTATTCCTGTACATATAGATCTATAGTTAATAACAAAAGGATATTTTATTGACAGACAAGTCACATAATCAATAAAGAAGAAAAACTACACGAAAAAACATTACTGATCTTTCATCCCACCTATCAATAACAAGCTTAAATCTCTGAAATCAAGAGTTGGACCTTGCTATCCCTACTTCTAACTAAATTGTCTGGCCACCCGTTGAAACATTTCAACTATGAATTCTGAGCTGTGGTACTGTCAAGCAGGGGCGATCAAGAGTGGGGACGAATTAGTTTGTTCAAGTTCACAAATTTTCTAAACCCATAGTCTAGATCTAGATCTAGCAAGTACCTTAAACAGTGTTGTACTAATCGTAAAATTCTACCACACCCACTAATTTCTGTTGCATGTAAATGCCTATGTCGGTCTTAGATCACAAGATGAAGTCCGGACGAACGCAGATGTCAACACGACAGACGTGTTCAGCAAACCATCAAAATAACATAATTTCGTGTCATTGGAAATCCAGAGGAGACTTACCTTTGGTATTGTAGGTTTATTCATGATTTCAGGTGGTGGTTCGGTGTCTTTTTTTGTCGGAAAACGCACATGTTTGGAGCGTTTCAATAGCCCGTGACTTTCGTCACATCCACAGGGGCCAGTCACAAAAAAAAAAAATCTCTATACTATATATATAAAAAGAAAGGGCACCAACAACATCTAAACACCGATCGCAAATTACGCGGCGCTGCTACATAATTAAAGGGCTTATCGTCAATAACTCTATTTTACAGTCAAGACATTTTTCTCTCCAACGATACCTTATTTATCCCATTCGAAGATGAAACACACAGTACACACGGCCTCAAACTCGTAAAATAGTCGGACATTTTGGCTCTGTCCATTAGACTGTCCGCCGGTGTTTACATGCGAGGACGCGGATTTTTTTGTGATCAAAGCGGTTTCATGTGAAATCGTCGATATGCAGGAATACGGTAATAAAACAAAACTATTTAATCTCCTCAGTGAACAAGTGATAGAAGAACAATTTCCTGGCATACATATATTTGTCATTACTCATGGGGAAGCTGCGTTGTTGAGAGACACTTGACGCTGAATCGTTATTTCCTTTTAAACACAAGGAAACGGATACGACGTTGTAGCTTCATGCCCCAGAATGGACCAAATCAGGTTGCAAAATATCTTACTCAGGACTGTTGACACAGAAAAAGTTGTGCTTGCAGTCAGTCTTGCTCAAAAGATCGGATGTAAACAGCTGTGTGTTGCCTTGAAATGGAGAAATGGTTCTACTACTTGGACATTAAGTCAATGGCACAGACTCTATTGGATGTGACAAGCTCGCGTCCTGCTGTTCATGCACAAGATGTAGCAGTGACACTAACATCATGTGTTGGTGGTATAGGAAAACAAACAGCTTGATCAGACTTTGTGTCACACCAGGTACATTGCATTGATGTATGAAAGCTCTGAAAACAATGTTAATATGGCCAGACAGATGGTGTTCACCCAAAAAGACAGGAGTACTGAACATATACCATCACAGGATGCTCTCTTTGAACATCTCCTAAGTGTGGAGTACCAGCCGGGATCAAGATCCAGCAGAATTTGGTTGAACATTAAATAATGATTCGGCCGAGTTGCAAGTTATGTGGATAAATCTGCCACCTGCTGGTTCAGCATACTGCGCTGCTATCATATATGCTGTTGAAGAAGATGTAGATATGCGAAAGAAAACGTTCCCTGTACATTTCTCAGCAAATGCGGTATTGTGAGCGCAAATGCTGATCCACTGTTCCACCAAATTTGGTGTCTCACAAATCAAGAATATAAATCCCCAAAAATGTATCTGATAGTTTGAAAGTCATTAAGTTTTTAATATTCTTATACAGCGGAGAAGAAGATATTCTTTTCATTTGAAGGAAATTAAATGCAAATACAATAGTGCAATGAAATGTAGAAAAGGTCAACTTCATTACATTTCTGACGATTTATTTATATTTGAGCGACAAACGGGTTAGAGCCTGACCAGTCACCAGGTAACTCGCTTGATCTGGATCCAAACTGTTTGCAATGGACATAATGTTTAAGCATAAACGTCTTTATTGGAAAGAATAATGTGTTCTCCACTGTACTTAAAATTCGGATGTGTGTGTGTATTGTTTGTTTTTTTGGTGGGGTGGGGGTTGGGGTTGTATTTAGGATTAAAATACCTTAACTGACCAATATATAAATCCAAATTATTCTTGTATTGCTTTTCTGTAATAAGTCATCATACTTGCAGCTGCTTTTAGTGATTTAGCTCTGTTGAAATATGATAAACCGAGACACATTGCCACTAGACTGCAGAAAACTGTTCTAATTGGCGACGATTTTAAAATTGACCGTCATGGTCGACACAGGACAGATCTAGAATGCCTCCAATCTTTAAAAATTTTCTCATAATGTCTAGTACCAGTGTACCAAGTTTCATGCTTTTATCATAAAAATGCACGATACTTTCACATATCTACTGGACTAAATGTAGTTTTCCTGAAAAATGCGCGCGCATTAAGATTTTAGCTCTATTTTACGTCATTTGGTCAACTCTACTGGATTTGCGGGGCCGAGGTAAAAACGCCCAAAGAGTAACCCTACATGTATCACTACCGTGACGTCATCAGCTTTACAACATTATCTATCGTCTGCTTCTATTTCTCAAATTTACACTTTAGGTAAATTGACAACATTTATATCGTACTTAATACCAAAAACTATGGATCCTGATCAGACGTTCAATTGAGCTGTGTCCCATCAGGATCCAAACTGTTTGCAATTAACCTTTGTTCACGGAGAAAGACAGGGGATCGGTTTACACTTCCTGTGTCAGGGGGTAAACAATATCTTTTTACACGAGTATAGTTGTCCTTTACAATCAGTGTACCTGTAAAGAGTACAATCGTCCTATGCAAACAGTGTAGACACTGATTAGAGTGACCTGCAGTTTCAGAAGCCCTCTGATCAGAGTCTACATTGCTTGTCATTTTGCATATATTGTACAAACTTTCCATCAATAATAGAGCATGGACAGAACCTAATTGGACTTGGAGTCGTTCATTTCACGCCTTTAGGGTGAGTGGGTCATATATGCACACAAAGAAATTATATATTAGATCAGACACATAATCTCCGGACTCTTACTGCTAACCCTTCAACACTATGGACTTGTTTAATGAAAACAACACTCATCTCATTTGCAAACAGTGTAGATCCAGATCAGAGGGCTCCTATAAGCGTACAATATCGCGATCAATTTGGCAGCGAAAAGGTTAAGCGAAATTCAAATATCGATATTCGACTGCAGTTTAGGTTAACATAAATATGAACCCCCATACAGAGAATAATTAAAATCGTTAACTTATTCATACTCTGGTACACAACGCAATCTCAGACAAAGAAGTTGTATCTAGTAAATACCAAATAACTTAACCCATTTATACATGTACCCAGTGGATTCTTCCACGTTTATATATTGGATTAGTTCATTTTTTATTGAAGGGATGTTTGGTAAAAAATGTCATTATCATTTTGTTTTAAATTGAAATTCCTATCAGCAAACAGTGAAGACTCTGATCAGACGCCGCATAATGTGGCGTCTGATCAGAGTCTAAATTGTTTGCCAATGTCCCATATTTGGGATCGTGGGCACAAATAGGTTAACCTTGACCGGCGTATATGTCTAACATTCATTCGAATACCGGGATACCTATACGTGTATATTCAGGTACGTATAACTTATAAGGTGTGAATGTGCCCGTGTTAAGGATACGAGAAACGGTTCTGTGAGTATTACTGTCATTAAGATGGTAAAGACGTTACACATCTCCGTTTACAAAATATGAAATGTAAACGATGCACTTAAATATTGAAAATGACACTTTCTTGAAGCTGTTAGCGATATTTTAAAGTTATCTGGCATTTGATCATTCGCCAAACTGTTTGCACTGAACACAATCGTTTTATCATAAAAGCTTCTATTTGGAAAGAATAACGTAGTTTGGCTGTGTGTCACAATTGGTGATCTTATGAAGTTGTCTTATTAATAGTCCCAATTACTCGAGTTCGCTAAGTAAAACGTAGGCGTATTCAAAGTTAACCCTTTCTGTGTCAAAATTGTCAAGAGAAGTTTCCCTTTGCTATCGATCCCAGTCAGTCTTCCGTGTGCCTAAGGCGCATGTACCCGCTTTAAGTATTGGCAAGACGTGCTTGAGTAGACGACGAATTCTCTTCCGACTTCAGGAAAACACCGCACACCGAACCGGTTGAGTCCATTCCGCCATACTATGGTTGGGGAAATATAAACGTTTAGTGTCGTTCGGTTTGTATTTAAATGCTCATTATGTGGGTGATTTTTAACCTCCAGTCTTTGCATGACTGTAAATGAATTCGCGATCAAACATGGTAGGTGTTATATCCCTTTATTATATTAACCATATATAGGGCACTTTGACTATGAGCCGATTCCCTGTGAGTCGAACATAAGGCATAGGCTTTATCCTAAATACGCCGAAGCATTACAGATAATAACTTAACCCTTTCCCTTATAGAAGCGACTTTTAGCGCATTCATTTTATTCATCCGCCAAAGAAATAGTTCCATTTTATACTGTCATGAATATGTACCATAAGAATTTTTTTCTATATCATAGCAGATAGTAACTTAAAGCAGGCTGAAAGTAAAGCCGAATGCGCCCTAGGGCGCATTCTGATTTACTTTCAACCTGCTTTAAAAGGTCACACATCTCATCTACTAGAAACAGGCTATGGGATAATGGGTTAAATGGGTATGAGTCCAGTTCAAATAGGTGAGGAGGAAAATAATAAAGGTTTACTTCCATGTGTGTTAACCGGTCATTATACCACATGGTCTTTGCACATGAGAATGGCCAAAAGAGATTGGACTACAAATTCAAATAACTACTTCTTATATTACAGCCCATGAACATGCTTGTATGTATTAGGAATTGAAGTACAACAAAATCTCAGAAACTGTGAAAAACCTATTGCCAAATCAAATAGAGTCAACACGTGCAATATTGTACTTACATATATACGTAGCTCTAAATAAGTGTACACATCCACATCATACAGCTGTTAGGACTGGACAGATCAATACCTGGTCAAACACACAGAGAATAGCAATTCCTGTCACGCGTGGATGATTGTTTTGGTGGACAAGTAAGAGCTATATACTGTAACTACTTTTGCAGTAAGACAACAATATGCTACTGCTACAATTTGCTACAACTTTGTGACAATTAGAGTCAACACTGTTCTCCTATGTCATGTTATAGGATGCTAGGCTGAAGTGGATTAACAAGCTTACTGACTACATAATTTGAGAAACAAGAATACAACATGAGGCCAGAATTTCCAGTTACGTACTTTGGATATATTCTGATATGTATCGCATTCACATATTTATATACTAAAAGTGCTTTACGCTGCGATAGAAATAGATCTCCATTTCGACCGTTGAACTTCGCCCAGAACAAAAACAATAAATTAGACTACGAAAAGGAAATGGAAAAGCTTATCAAGGCCAAAGTTGACCAACATGACCAACGACTCATTCAGCTGATTCGGGACTACTACATTATCCCACCTTCAGTGGAGCCATATAACCTTCGCAACCCAAATGCTACTGACTACTCCTATGGAAAGATATCGACAATGATCGACAAAAGTTTGAACTTCAAGGTGTGTGACTTGCTTTAACTCACTCAGTCCTGATACTTAAGTGAACTATTTCAGTTTTCAATTAGGTTTGTTTAATGTTTGAGTTTGACTATTAAGGGGCGATACTTTCAATTTATCACAACATGACAAAGGAGCACTTTGATCCGAGTATAGACTGTTTGAAAATGACGTGCGAACACTTCAGAGATACACTGGTCGCTAGGGTTGAATGTGTCAACTGTCTGAGAGCTGAAGCTTCAAATGGTTCATATAAGTATAGCCCATGGTTGATTAATCAGAGTTGTGTAGTGCAATATTGTTCAAAATGACAAACAGTGCAGACTTAAATAAGAGGGCTTCTTTAAGAACCCCTTGATCGTCTACACAGTTTGCGGACAGTTGTTCTACTTACATGTATACTGTTTATAAATGGCACAGCTATGCGTCGCTAAGTGTTGAAGAGTTGGATATTCAATGGGGCACAACCGTTTTAATAGGTATCTCTTTTCATTTTAAAAGAAAATAAACGTTAGCAGAGTAAAATAATATTTGGAACATGACAGCTATTCTATAATGTATTGGACATATTTTTTTTCTGTTACTGTATTCCAGTGAAGCAAAGCATCGTTTAAACTTTTAAATTAATGGTATATGTAACTTTGAACACATCTGTAGATACATGTATAGATGAGTTCGAACATACATTTAATGGGAACAGCAAGTTCGGTTGTATTCAATGTATCGCGACTCGAATGTATTTACGTCTGTTTATGCAAGTAATTAATTACTCCACTGCAGAAAATAGTTCCATTCATACAGTAGTTCCTATACCCTAACATACTGGGGCTTAAAACAGGCTGAAATTAAAGCAGAATGCACCTGAACCCTTTCATTCTAAATGACGCCGTTAAGCGCGTTTAGAAGCAGTTTGGGCACAAACTGTTTTATACTCTTTTCGAAATTTATTAAGTCATACAACCTTAAATCTAAATTAGAAACGTGTCTTGCAGACAACAATACTGAAGTAGGCGTCAAAAAAGCAGTGAAGGGGTACAATGAATAATTTAACAATAAAAGGGTTGAAGTGACCGAAAATTAGACAGCCAATTGCAAACTCAACTTAAAGCATTTGCGACATTATCATGTTTATAGCATTAAAGAAATATGACCAGTAACATATATCCTTAAGAAAAATCACTTGATCTTGGGTGTATTGGGTTTTGCTTTTACAATTCTCTTATCGCATATTCTACTGAGGCGGAGTAGTTCTTAAACTTTGCTACATAAAGGTGAAATAGGATAAAAACGATCGCTAAATAAGAATAGGAATAGCACTGTGATCAAATGGGATAAGGCGCTGGCATTTAGTGCCTGTCTTCTCCGCACAGGTTCGATACACACCTTACTCAGTATTTCTTTCTTATAAATGTATGTTTTAAGACAGAACATTTTCCTAAATTGACATTTACGTGTTTATATACACGTTTGACATCCATTGACAAAAATATGTTTTAAGTCAAAGTTGGTTTTCAGTCTCTAACAGGCGTATTCTGCTTTATCTTCAACCTGCTTTAAGCTGTCACCTGTCTATAACCTTAAATGCATTATATGGAGTAAATAGATAAGCTTATTCAAGTGCTCATTAATAATCATTTTAATAAACGTATCGACTTAAATAATTTAACGCGAGCCTTTTCTAGTTAAGCAATTATCACGTATTCGAGATTCTATTTATCACAGAAACATTTTAAACGCATATTCGGTCCTTTTGCAGTCCATTTACCATATACTTATACTTTCCGTTAAAATGTTACGTTGATAACATTATCACAAATAACGTCATTTAATGTCCCATTTCATGAATCACTTGTGGAGGAATAGGTTTGCCATGATCCAAAGGCTCGATATTACCCTTAGTCTAGTATAATATCAAACATATATTGCAAGGCTTTATTAGACTGCCGTTTTATGTGCCAAAGGTTTAAACTGTTTCAGGAAAACGGATTCTACGTAGAATGTGGGGGTTTCGATGGCGAATCAGCATCCAACTCGCTCTTCTTTGAGAAAACAAGACACTGGAATGGTATTTTGATTGAGGCAGATCCACATAACTACATAGTGATGAAAACAAAGCACCGAAGGGCCTTCTTGTTGAACGCGTGTCTTAATACTGAGCCGCACCCTGCCAAGGTTTGCTATACAGGAAAAATGTTATTCTTTTTCCTATTCATATACGCATTTGCGCTAAAGTATTAAAAGTATGTGTTTCCTTTGCACACTGATTGGAGCCAGATCAGACCACGGTATTAAAGACTAACAGCTTTTATATTAACCCTTTACCCCATATCCTGCTTTAAGTTTCGAAGGCATGTGACCACTTTACTTTTACCCTGCTTTCAGCTACCACCTTTTAGCATAAAGAAGCTATTTCTTATGGTACATATTCATGACTGTATAAAGTGGAACTATTTTCTTCAGTTGAGGAATACATTAAAGTCGTACAAATGTGCATTTATGTAGTTGTTGGTTAAATCATACACTTTTATTATCCGTTTTCCAGCATATTTACAAAGTAAACTTCAAGTGCACTGTTGGCAGCATAAGATCCAAAATAAGCAGTAGATTGTGAATCCTATAGATACACTTATATCATTCTTTCAAATGGTTTGGGAAAATCACGAGTTTTATAATTTATAACTATGGGTTCCATATAAGAGGGAGTAGGCTGACCGAATTTAAAATTTTTCTGTCACTTATGCCAGCAACACATCCTCTATTGTGCTACTCATTAGAATCGTCTAAAATTAGTACATGTAGTTACAGTATAGGGTTTTATGCAGACATAAGGGTTTTAGATCTGAAATAATCCACTTATCTGGAGCTCAAAATAAAATTATATTACTACCTTTTTTAGCAGTAATAACCAAATAAATATCTAGAATTTTCTATAAACTATATTTTGATATTCTTTAATAAATATTTAACCTATTTATCCTGAAATTTTTAATGAACAATTTGGGTTTTTATTAAGTATAGTCCACTTTTTTTTACTATTAAGGATTTAGGTGTATGTAGAGAGGGCTCCATAAGCGACCATATGATTTTGGTCTACACTATTTGCATAAAACTCTTCATAGGCGTACCGTTTATCAAGATGGATGGATGAATAGAACAGTAGGGGTTTACAGCTTTACGGCACAAAATAGGTCATATAGGGCCTATTATTGATAAGATGATAATGATTACGAAGGAAGATTAAAGTGAAAATTCAGCCAAGTATGCTCGTCGCTAGGATTTAATGTGATTGTTAATATTTCTTTATATTTAAGACATTAAGCGTTACCTTTCATTCCTTTGTAGTGACTAAAATCGACGTTACAAATAGTTTGGATCCGGATAAGTTACAGTGATAAATACGCTATTCCTACCCATTTACGCGTTAATCTATGCGTAAGAAACGCATAGTGAACGGTTAACGAACGATTAACGAACGGTAAACGCCTAATAATTTTAACGCGTTTAACCGCGTTAATAAAACGATTATACCCGAGATGTTGCGATTGGTGCGTCAGTTTCTCGTTTCACGCGGATATTTCGGATCTTATTGATCTACACAAATGCATTTTCGTTATTAAACTCATTTTGTAATGCGATTTTTTGAAAACATTTTCTGTAGAAGAGACGCATCTTATCTGGATCTAAACTGGTTTCGCTTATATAAATTATATAAATTCAGACAGTTTGGAACTCGATCATAATGCTGAGTAACTCGGCGTCTCAACGAAATTCTTTCTGTTTGATATTTATTAGAATAATTCCTTCCATGTTGATTTCTATGCAAACGGTTTGAATTCAGATCAGACGCCAGGCTGTATAGATCGGCATAGCATCAGGATCCAAACTGACATCTTTGAATAAACTCAATTACTTTTCATAATAGTTTAACACTAGCGTTTTTATGTAGATGGGACGCCGAATTGTTCGGTTCATATGTTTTACAGCTTAGAATGAAGCATACGTTTTTGATTTCATTTTAACAGTTTGGATCTAGATGAGATGCCGAGTTGCGAGAGTCTCATCCCGTATTCGAACTTTACAGATATTGTTTTACTTTGATGAGACAGTATGATAACTGACACATACTCGCAGATTTGATTTGGTTTATTTGGTTGATATTTCAATCCACCCAAATTAGGATACTTACTTTGATAAGCCGCATTTTTATTACCCCATATCCGGTTTGTGACGCAACACTCTTAGCGGCCTGCCCTGTGATATTTTTACATGTAACTAACATGCATGTCACACGTGCTATTTAAATTTCCGCATGTTCATAGTAACTCAGCATCTGATCTGGATCAAAACAATTATGCAAAGCAGACAGTCAGTATTTTGACATCTGATCTGGATCCAAACATTGCTCCGTATCATATGCTTAGTAAGTTAGTGTTTTGTAAGATTATATTTACTCCACAGTAACGCTATTTGCCAAATTCTTAAGTAGGATAAGACCGCGGCATCCGGGCTCTTTTAAACGCGTTACGAAACGCGTAAAGAAACAGCTAGGAAACGCGTTTAACGAAACGGTTAAAACACGCGTAAGAAACGCGTAAGAAACGCGTAAAGTGGGAAGGAATAGCGTAACTTGTAACGCGGCAGTATACAAACATGAAGGTGCAGAAAACAAATTTCACCGTCGCCTAAATAGGATCCAATCTATTCGCCACTCATTTCAATACACCTTAATTGAAATAGGTTAAATTAAAATTTGAGAAAATATCAGCGGCCGAAATATGTATCAAACAGATGACGTCATGATAGTGTAGGGGTTAATTTTCCTTTCAAAGCAATGATGTATAACGTGTACGACATAAGTATTCCCAATAAATGCATGTGTACTGAAACAATCATTTTCATTGAAAGTCGTTTGGAGCTTGTTCAAACACCCTGATACCCTTGTCACTCAAATTCAAAATAAATCGTTAAAAAATTCAACTTTTTCTTGTTTTTAAAATTTTATTGCAGTGAACTACCTTAATTACTGTACGTAGTGAGACAGGCAAGTCTGGGCAAACAGAGTAGACCCTTATCAGAGATCTCGAAATGGAGCAGTCTTGTTAGAGTTTACACTGTTTGCCTTTCAGTTTGCACCATTTGGACAAATGACTGTGATAAAAGCAAATAGTTTAACATTAATGTTAATAACAGGAGTTGTACACAGTGTCCAAAGTATATGATATTTTCGGTAATAACCAAAATCTGCAACATCTCAGCATCTCGCCCATACGCTGAGAGGATTTTATAACCGACCAGTCAGATTTAAAGGTGCTACTCTAAAACCTAGTTAATCCGAATGCCAAACATAACATTTTCCATGAGATGAAAATGTTTTATAATAGGAAAAATATTTTCATTAAAATTGATCACGAATTATGGAAAATATTATTGAAATTGTAACCTAACCCTAAAATGACAAATCACAATGTCATGAATAACATTTGTCTGTTGGGCAACCAGCTTTCAATCCGATATTGGTGCCACATGTAGCACTTAAATGATTACTTTGATAAAATACTATGTAAGTATTGATGGAATATTGTTCAAATGGCACTGAAATAAAAATACTGAGGCAGCTCATAGTCTGTTTTCTTATAAAATGTAAAATACCAAAAATGCCACTAATTAGTGACATTTACAGAATGCTTAAAGAATGCCACCCTAAACGGCTTCTGCGACATGCAATGTTAATGTATCAATAAAAAAGCTGAATTTTGAGCCGCCGAGTTAAAATTTTGCATGTAAACGATTGTCGCTGATGCCGTGAACGCAGTTACGTTACGTTTCATGTATTTTGACATATTCGACGGTCCAGACATGCACGAGCAGTCACCGCAGACGCGTGGAAACATACGAGCCAGTGTGTGCTTATTATTATGGCAGATATTGACACAAAACATGTTGAAATGCGTTACAGTTGGTGAAATAAGATATTGATGTTTAATATTTAGCTTACGTAATCGGTTTTAGGGCACAACGGACGAAAAACCTCCACAACCTTAACGTGGTAGTTCAGGTTGGCTCTCAATACAATATTTGGAGTGCTCTTGTATTTAGTACAATCCATATTCTCGACATGTTAAATGTTTTTCTGTTAGGACGATTGATGACCAACAAACAATCAAAATCCGTGTTTACAAATGTCCCCATACACGCTTCGCACGTGCAAAATACCAAAAACATCGAATTTGGAGATGTGACGTAACGTAGAGAGACATTCAAAATTCAAGAATTCAATTTAATGTACATTCAACTTAGTATTTGAAATAAAACTGGTTACGTCAGTGTGCCATTTCCTGTTTCGAAAACTATGAGTGGTCGGATAGAAAATCCTCTCAGTGTACAGTGAAACAACAAAGTAAAACTAACTAATGGAAACAGGAGGCACCCAAATCAGACGCCGCGTAAAGCGATGTCTGCTCAGGATCTAGCCTGATTATAACAATGTCAAACCTATAAAGTTTAGAAATAAATACACTCTCAGGTAGTAGACGATATGTTTGCGGGCCGACGATAGTACAGTGGAACCCCTCCAAACCGGAACCTCTAAATATCAGAATTCTCTCTAAACCTGACAAAACTTCTGTCCCGTTTTCAACCCTTATTTATATTTTAAAATACACCATAAAAACGCACGTAATTCATTCATGAATATGTACCATCAGAACGTGTTCTATATTATTGTGGATGATAACTTAAAGAGGCTCGCAACCGGATTTAGCATTAAAAATGGTAATTTGTAAATATATGTCAAAAGATTATATAAATGGGTAAGATTTAGTTTAGGATAATAAATTCTGTTAAAAAATGCATTTCCAAAAAAAAAAGAAGAAGCTCTGGTGGGATTCGAACCCGTGATCCTCCATTGCGGAGACAAACAAGAAAAATGAGGACACGCCTTTACCGCCTCGACCACGGGCGCTCTCTCTATATATGGTAGCGAATTAACGTACTTCACTGGTAGCGCTTAATTCTACATTATTCGGCTCCGGTTTATGTAAGAGCCCGTGTAGAGAAGCAACAACAACAGCAAAACCGTCAGCTGACGCTATTGAAAAAGATGGAATATATCTAAAAAAGTAAGATTCGGTGACGATTCTTGAGACTTTTTTTGGACTGATCATATTTTTTTAATGTCAGAAGCCAAATAATGCCACAAATTTGCTTTTATTTGAGTATTTTATTTTATTTTGACAAGTACACCATCCGGTTGCGAGTCGCTTTAAACCTGGTTGAACGTTAAGTAGAATGTGTCTTAAGGGTGTATCAATGTAATGAATTTAAGAAATTTTCAAAGTATATGAAAACACTTTATGAAGGTTTTGTATTGAAGAGCTATTTAAGATGAATGAAAAAATAGAAAAAAGTGTACATTTTGGTGAATAACAGTTGGCTCCATGGCCATGTCAAATTTACCCCACCCACTTTCTCTTATTTTGTCCTTTTCACACAACCCGTTTCAATAAAATCCATTTTAAATGAAAACAAATATGATAATTTGGTTTTGTGTTATTTATTTCCTATCTATGGTAGTATTTCTTCATACAAAAACTAATTGAAGAAAAAACAGGCACCAAATGTGAAATTTATAAAGCTCTAAATATCATCAATATGGTACATTTTTGTAAATTTTGTAAGGGGAGATAACTCTTTTTACTTTAATAACTCAAAATTGTCAATACTGACCTTTCAATTTCTTTTCATATTTTGAACCGCCTTAGCATTGGCTTTCATTTGGTAGAATATAAGAAAAAGTTTAATACTAGAACTATTTCATTTTCAAACTTTTTTACTTTTTTTCATAAAATAAAATATCTAATAAAATCATGCCCTATAAAAAGCATATTTTTGATATTCGATGATCCATATTGTTCAAACCTAGTGCCTGCTTTGTCTAAATTTGGTTTCTATATGTGAAAATACCACCATAGACATGAAATAAATAATGAAAACCCAAATTATTATGTTTGTTTTGTTTTGAAATAGATTTTACTGAAGCTTGTACTCTGAATGGGTAAAATTTGAGAGAAAAAGTCCAAATTTGACATACCTTTTTCAAATCGCTGTAGCTCAAAAAAAGGACACCACCATATATATATTTTTTCCATTGTTTCATTCATCATAAATAGCTGTTCCAAAACAACAATGATAGAAAAATGTTTGATACTTTGAAAAAATCGCTGATGGGTTGGATACACCCTTAAGGCGCAATCTGCTTTACTTTTAACCTGCGTTGAGTGGACCGCGATCTTTCATACTAGAAACAAGCTATAGGATAATGGGCTTAAACCCGTCTAACTATAGCAATGAATGTCCTAGAGAAGTGTTTAGCTTCATAATGGAAGTAAATTGTAAACCATTTCACTGTTTTACCCAGCAAACAGTTTTGATCCTGATCAGAAACCAAGTGACGCCACTGACCAGAATTCAGACTGTTTGGCATGCACTACGTAATACTACTTCAATCAATGTATCTAAGTTTTAAATTTGAACACCAAAAAACAGACGAAAATTGCTTGAAGCATTACAGTAAACGCACTTTTAGTGACATCTTTCTGAGTTTACTTTACCGTCTCTCCATTCAGAAAACGTTTACAATGGGGATCCAGAGGAGTCGTATTGGTGAGACCAAGGAACAAAAGCAATATATCCAAGAGGAAAGACTAAAAGGACACCCGATCAAAGTACTCTGCTTACCGTTGTATTCCATACTTCGTGCAATGGGACAAGTGAATGTCGACTTCTTTAGCCTGGATATACAAGGGGATGAAATCCCGGTATTAAAGACCATACCATGGAATATGGTCAACATAACCTCGCTGTCGGTAGAGTACAAGGGCAAATATGGTCACAATAGTACAATCCGTTTTTTGACGAGTCAAGGCTACAACTATTTGCGTACAGTTAACCTAGATGTCTTGTTCAAGAAGAAGAACATCCGATGAAGTCCTTACATTTACCAGAGACTTTGATTTAATTATATTTTTTGCAAATAGAAGATATCATATACATTTATCGACATACATGTACACAGTTTCTAAAGCATATATGTATACAAATTATCAATAGATTATAAGATATTGCAAACGGGTTGGGTCACACATTATACCAAGATTAGAGAAGGCCCTTGATACGTAAGTATCTGTATAACCTTATGCTGTAATACAGAAAAAACATTTCTTAAGAGCTTAATTCAAGTATAAAAAAAAGAAAACACATATGTCTTCCCCCAAACAGATCTAACCAACTGTTATTAACATAATTTATGGATATTGGAAAAAAATAAATATTTCGGTAGCAGACAAAGATAATTTAGCTTTAGCTTGCTTGGAGTTGTATAGAAAATGTTTTTTGTGGTTTTAGGTAGAATAGATCCCCAGCATCAAGGATCCGATGAACATTTCAGATAATCAACATGGCGTCCAAGATGGCCACCGGCATGTATCTGTCTGTCATACAAACAGTAACCCCATCACTATCGTGACGTCATCTGCTTCAAAACATTATCTATCGTCTGCTTCTATTTAACGAATTTACACTCAATGTAAATTGACTACATTATACCAAACAGTGTGGATCCTGATCAGATGTCCTATTGCGATGTGGCTCATCAGGATCTAAACTGTTTGAAATTAATTGTCCTATATCATCAGTGTACCTGTAAAGAGTACACTTGATTATACAACAGTCTAGACCCTGATAAGAGTGACCTGCAGTTTCAGAAGCCCTATGATCAGAATCTACATTGTTTGTCATTTTGCAAATATTGTACAAATACCATCAATATTAGAGCATGGACTGAACCTAGTTGGAAATTGGATTTGTTCATTTCACGCCTCAAGGGTGAATGGGTAAAATAGGCACACAAGGAAATTACATTTTATAAATCAAACATTTAGACGTAGATCAGACACATAATCTCCCTCTTACTGTTAACCCTTCAACACTATGGACCTGTTTAATAAAAAAAAACTCATCACATTTGCAAACAGTGTAGACCCAGATTAGAGAGCTCCTATTAGCACAAACGCGTCTATTGAGAAAGATTAACGGCTTCTCCACCGTAACTTTGAAATACGAATATGATCGACTTTGCAAGACCGAAAGAGTGTAATCGAACGGCAGAAATCCGAGTTAACTTGACTTAACCCATGCACTCTCAATGGCGTCATAAAGTGCATTTGCAATCAATTTTGATCCTGATCAGACGTCGTGTAACGTTACGTCAGTTATACTGCCTTAAATCTAACACTGAAACGATATTGCAGACAACAATATTGAAGCTAACGACAATGAAACGGTGATTGGGTAAAATTCTCACGATCAATTTGGAAAGAGTTAAGCGAGTATCAGATATCGAGGTTCGACTGTAGTTTAGGTTGACAAAAATATGAACCCCACACAGAGATTGATTAAAATCGTTAACTGCATACAAAAACAAATGCTTTAGTATACAACACAATCTCAGACAAAGAGGTTTGATCTAAATACTAGTGCCAAATAATGTATGTACCGGTGTAGCCTTCTAACATTCATTCGTACATTGGAGAATACGTTATTCGTTCCCGTTTAAACGCAAACGAAACGCAAACGCAAAACACTAAAACGTAGAAAATGTCAATTTTTAGATATTTCTTACAATTCATTTTTATCTGAGTGGCAAAATGTTTGGAGCCTGATCAGACGCCGGGTTACCCGGCGTCTGATCTGGTTCCAAACTGTTTGCAGTGGAAATACACATTCTAGCGTTAACGCGTTTATTGGGAAAGAATAACACATTCTCCGCTGTATATCGGGATACCAATACGTGTATATAGACCAATTTAATTGACCTGACAGGGCGGAGATTCGATAAGGACCATTGCATTCCAACTTTGGGGGCGGCAGCACGTTCGTTTATTATCGGACTTTACCGTTGTCACCTGCCGTTTTATTTCTCAACGTTACATGTTAATGGACATTGTGACTAAAGGAATATAATGACGAGTGACAAACAGCTTGAATCTTGATCAGACGCCGCGTTACACGGCATCTGATCTGGATTCAAGCTGTTTGCAAATGTAAGCCAATTCTTATTTTCCCTCCCTATACCAACTCCCTCGAAACAAAACACGCAACATTTGTCTCCCATGCATTGAGTGTTGTTGTAAAGAGGTAACACTGTACATACCCTTTTTACGTTGATATGGCTATATGCATAAATTGTGTTTCTCCATGTTGAATGTATCGGACAATAACGATATAATACGGAAAAGTACCTATCACCCCTAAAATCAAATGTAAATTAGTTCATCTTTGCCAAAGGTTAGCTCCGCCCCACCAGGGAAAAAAGCGGCCTATATATTCAGTTATAATACATGTATTATTAATTGTACATGTGCCCGGGTAAAGGATAATAGAAATTGTGCTGTGAGTATAACTTTGTTACATGTTAAAAAGTAAATACGTTATTAATTTTCGTTTACAAAACATGAAATGTAAACGATGCACTTAAATATTGAAAATCCTGTTAGCGATATTTTAAAGTTGAATGGTGAACAGTCTGGGGCATGACTAGACGCCGGTTTATCCGGCGTTTGATCTTTCGCCAAACCGTTTGCATTGACCTTAATTGTTTTATCATAAATCGTCTATTCGGAAAGAATAATGTATATTTGGCTGTGTGCCACAATTGGTGATCTAATGAGTTTGTCTTATAATTAGAGTCAATTACTCGAGCTCGCTAAGTGAACCTTTTAATTGCCACAATTGTCCTGAATTGTTAACCCATACGCTGCCATAGTGTCGTCTGCTTAAATATTGTTGTCTGCAATATCATTTCAAGTTATATATACGGCAATATGACTAACGAAATTTCGAAACGAGTGTCAAATAGTTTGGATCATGATCGGACACCGCGTAACGCGGCGTCTGATCAGGATCCAAACTGTTTGCAAACGCGCTCTTTTGCGTCATTGAAAATAAAAGGGTTAACCCTATAGCCTGCTTATGGTTTTGGATACAGGTGACCACTTAAAGCAGGCACATTCTGCTTTACTTTCAGCATGCTTTAAGCTAAATTCTGCTAGGCTATATAAAAAATTTGTAATGGTAATTGTTTATGAGGGTATAAACTGGAACTATTTTCTTCAGCGGCGGAATAAATTGAATACGCTAAAAGTCGCCGCTATGGGGGAAAGGGTTAAACTGTTTCGCTTATGCCTCATGGGTGCAATGCTTATTTGCAAACAGTCTTGATTGTGTTGAGACGCCGCGTAACGGTCGTGGCGTCTGGTCATGATCCAACCTGTTTGACATGTGTTTCAGTATGTTTAAGACAAAAACGTTATATTGATATTTTTATAAGGGCTGGCATGATTTGATCTTGAAAAATCATAAGATTTCCAAATATTCAATTTTTGCAAGCTTGATTACACGTAAAGCAGAAATCGAAATCGTCTTAAGGCGCAATCTGTGTTACCCTCAGCCTGCTTTAAGCTACTATCTGTTAGGATAAAAATCCGAAGATATCGGAAAAATCCGGAGAAATGACAGCCCTGGAACTGGTAGAAACCAGCTGTTTTGACCAGATAATGTCATGGAAGAGAAGAATACAATGAATATTGAAAGCGATAATGATCATTCTTATATTGCTGACAATCTATTGGTTTTGTTTTAATTCTTGGCGTTTGTAATGTCATTGAAGCTAATTAATCAATGCTTCTCAGAAGATACGAATACACCCATAGGTTCTATTTATAGTGAAACGTGGTACCTTGGTATATGCAAATGAGGCTTACCTAATCGCTGTATGTTGGAACGTGAGTCAATTTTATAGCGCAACAGACACCTTTTAGTGTGAACTTAAGATTTGAACTGCCGGGTGTGTTGTTGCTTGGTCTGTCGCTTCGCACGTTACAAATGGTGGCAGCCTTTGGGATAATGACAACTGCCAGACCGGAGTTGCCTTGTCCACGGGTCGTCCCCAGACTTTCTGTCTTATGATACAAGTATCGGGACGAGACTTCTCGGAGGGGAGAGTTATGTAACATACGTGGTACATTGGTATATGCAAATTAGGCTCCCAAAACCGTTGTTTGTTGGGAAATGAGTCAATTATAGTGTGCAACAAACACCTCTTGGTGTGAGCTTTAGCTTTGAAACTTCAGTCAATAAATGTTATACATGTAGTAACTAGTAACTATGACTTAGTCTTTTACCACAGGAAGGGGAGACAATGAAGAAGTTATTCTGCGATGCCTTGACGGTTTAGCCATTGACGAACATAGATACTACTAAAACAGTAAAAAAGATGCAACTTATTAATAAGAAATATTTTCTATATCCTAGCAGATGGTAGCTTTATGCTGGCTGAAATAAAGGCAGAATGCTAATTGGTGAACCAAATTTACTTTCAACACGACAACAATCTTTACAATTTATTCATTGTACGATTCCCTCAAATATAAACACATGAAGTACCTATTACCTTAACCTTTTATAACTTATTTGCACTTAGCAATAAAGGCAAAAAGCCTTAACTGCTGTAAACTGTAACTATCGGATACACTACTAAACCAGTCCATTCATATATGTCACTAAGACTTCACCATACAATAGACACAAAGGCACATTAACCGTCAACGAATTATGAAAATATACAATAAAGAGAAGCACTAAGCAACTCAAACTAGTTTAATTGACTAACGGCCACTATAGGAATAAACAACATATTTTTTACGTTCATGACGGTATGACTACATTAGCTTCGCAGGGGGTAAATTCCGTAAACGCCCGAAGGGCGTTTTCGATAAATTTACCCCCGAAGCTAATGTAGTCATACCGTCATCAGCGGCAAAGAGATGTTGTTTATTCCTTATATTTATATTTATATTTTCTTTCTTGTCAATTTAATGTGTTTATTGGCCAGATTTGTTTTTCTGTATAAGAATTTATCATATACCGGTCAAAAAGGTTTGATAGATGTAATGTCGATGTAATAGCCATTCCAGTTTCTAAATATGGTGAGAAAGTAGTCCCAACTACATGTACTGTAACTGTATTTAAAATTCAGGATTTTTTCCAGTAAACTTTCTCTCTGTGAATGGAAATGACTTACAAGGCAAACAAATAACAGTGCAACTTGAATATATATTGCCAAAGCACATTCTAAATTTACAGGTCGCGGTTGTTTTCTTAACCCATTTACACACATAGCAACGCGATGGCAACGACCTATGGGTCTGTATCACTCCGCTAGTGTCATATTACCGTCGACCAATGGGAGCTTAGTGTTAAGTGCCCGATGTAGTCTATTTGAAGAAGTCCACGGATAGCACGGGGGAAATCCGAACTGGTTAAATCCAGATTCGAAGTGTAGGTTCATCGGCAGATGACTGCATATTTTTTAATAGGATTACATAAGGACTTTACAGGTTGAATGTAAATATTAAGGCGTAACATCGTTCTTTGTCTCTGCTGCTTGGCTTATAGGCCACCAAAGGGTAAATACTGTTCAAGTCGCTAAGTCTTGTTCACAGTAATAAGACCACTAAGGCTCAACACAGTTCAATATCACAAAGGCTTGTTTGTATTAAATAGGTCACTAAGGCTCACACAGTTCCAAGGCACAAAGCTTGACTATACAACTTTTCTCACTAAGGCCTAAGTGTAACTATAAATAAAATGACATTGTTAGTTCTCATCTCACAAAGGTTATAGTTAATGGATCACACTCTGCACTTAAAGACTTTCGCTAAACGCGTAAAGTGATATTTCAACACAGCGATAGTCAGTGCGAGCGCATGTGCTTTGCCACACTATCATAGATACATGTAGGATGTGTAGCCGCTTAAATAGATTTTATAAAATCCCATACTACACCACAGGGACGCGACACGATTTTTTGAGAAAAAAAAGTCAGAATGTATATATAGAGACAAGGGATACAACTGATCGTCAGTATAGTTTCACCCTATCTCGACACAACTGGGCATATCATGAATAATAATTGATGAAACGACACCCTTTTTCCATTTCTGTCTAGCTAATATAATACCCTTCCACAAAAACATAACTTTAAACCAACTATAAGTATGCTCTTTCAACAGTAACTGCGTCTACTTACTGAAATCACCGAATTTTTTAAAACGGGACAGGTGTTCGTTCACAGCCGACACAGCATTGACCACTACTGTACGCTTGTTTCGGCGGTAATATCGAGCATAACAGTCCGACAGTTCCATAGATATACGTTTTGACACCGATCAAAGCTGATTTCTTCTCAAAACATTGCCGTACCAACAACAAATTTTGTATGTTTACATGTACAGTAAAGCTCTTCGTACCGAACACAAGGGACGCGACACGATTGATTTTTGAGAAAAAAAAGGTAGAATGTATATATACATATGTTTTGAGAAGAAATTAGCTTTGATCGGTGTCAAAAACATATATCTATGGAACTGTCGGACTGTTATGCTCGATATTACCGCCGAAAAAAGCGTACAGTAGTGGTCAATGCTGTGTCGGTTGTGAACGAACACCTGTCCCGTTTTCAAAAATTCGGTGATTTCAGTAGGTAGACGCAGTTACTGTTGGAAGAGTATACTTATAGTTGGTTTAAAGTTATGTTTTTGTGGAAGGGTATTATATTAGCTAGACAGAAATGGAAAAAGGGTGTCGTTTCATCAATTATTATTCATGATATGCCCAGTTGTGTCGAGATAGGGTGAAACTATACTGACGATCAGTTGTATCCCTTGTCTCTATATATACATTCTGACATTTTTTTCTCAAAAAATCGTGTCGCGTCCCTGTGTACTACACTACATATATATTGTTTCTTTACTGATCAAATCGTTTTACCTGAAAACACATTTAAACTGATATCGGTAAATGTGTGTATCGTTTCGTGTTGGCAACCGGATGTACTTGCTTTGACATTCGAACGCAGTGTATATCGTTTACTTTCAGTTTCAAAAGTTTACTCGTTTACAATAAAAACGCCTATGTTTACCATAGAAACATTAAATGAAAAGCAAGGATATTACATAAACTTTATAAGAAAAATGTATGTTGTTTGGTAAAAATTCGGTTAATATTCACGAAAAGCCCAAACATATACCCTTCTTTGTTTTATATCAAAGGGGATTAATTTGGTCGAAATTAATACACATTAATAGAAGTTGTCTTTCGTGTCTTGCGAAAATGACCGACTGAAATTTATTGATCAAGTTTGTACTAGCTCTGCATATTGGTTGGCTGGTAAATTGCGTATACAGTAAACCTCGCTTATAACGAACACCTCGGGACCTAAAAAAAGTGTTCGCTATAGCCGAAGTTTGTTATAACCGTATAGCGAACTAGTATGCTAACGTGAAAAGTGAGAACCCTTTTTTCCCCTTCATTATATTAAATATATATAGGGCACTTTGACTATGATCCTATTCCCTGGTCGGTCGAACATAAGACATAGGCTTTATCCTAAATACGCCGAGTCATTTCAGATAATATGATATGAGTCCAGTCCAAATAGTAGGGGGGAGAAAATGATAAAGATTTACTTCCGTTTCTTGGGTTAAACGGCCATTACACCACATGGTCTCTGCACATTACCCTGACCAAAAAGGCTTGGACTGCAAATTCAAATAACTACCCTTGTATTATATGCCTTCGTATGATATCGAGCGTTTCCGCGTGTATTTGCACAGTAAAATACAAGAATCTGTATCAGCCACCTTGTATCAGCCACTTTGTATTTTACTCTGACGTCGCTTTCGGTTTAACGTGACGTCATTTACGTACATGTGCAAGTGTCGCGTTATTCATTGTGGCAAACAAAAATTCTTGTTCTGCTTCAAATAACTAATGAATTTTGGATATAAATGGTTTTTAAACAATTATTTAGTTGTTTCTGGTGTGTATTCAAGGCATATAATAAACACATTACCAGTTGACAGTGTGATACAGAGTGTTGCATTTAGCTCTTGATTTGGCGGAAACAACCGATCAGACTCGCGCCAATGCGCTCGTCGGATCGGCTATTTCAGCCAAAAACGTCTCGAGCTAAATACATCACTCTGTATCGCATTGTCAACTGGTAATGTGTATATATTGTAGCCCATGAATATGCATGAACGTACTAGGAATTGCAGTAATACAAAATCTCAGAAACTGTAAAAACCCTACCGCCAAATCAAATAGAATCAACACGTGCAATATTGTACTAGCATAATATGTAGCTCTACATAGGTTAACACACGCACATCATACAACTGTTTTGACTGGATTGACCAATACCTGTAGCGTGTTCAATTACTACTATTTGCTGTTAAGGTTAGTAGTTTGTGCCCCGTGTGTAGCGTGCAGAGTACAGTAGAGATAATGTTTCCATCCAAATAACTCGGTTACGCTTAAACTATTATTTGCATTGCAAACAGTTTGAAGCCAGATCAGACGCCGGGTAACCCGGCGTCTGATCAGGCTCCAAACTGTTTGCCACTGAAATTAAAACTGGTAGTCTGAATTGTCAAAATGTTGTCATTTTCTATATTTCATTGCAATGCGTTTGCGTTTGAACGAAAGAATTACGTTTTCTCCACTGTATTTCAGACCGGTAGCCAACTCGCGATCGATGGCCATTAATTTCTTTACTGAACGCATCCCATGTTTACGTGCCTTCAACATCGCATGCTCGTTCTCCATGGTCACTCCTCATTTGTGCACCCTGAGGCGTGCGGACTGTTGCGAGAGGTTCTGTTCTCGTAGTGTTCGCGGAAATGAATGCAGGGCTAGTCAATATACACGGAAAATAACTACTCCTGTCTCGTTTTGGTGATTGTCCATGTGGTCAAGTAAGAACAATATACTGTAACTACCTTTGCAGTCGCTAAATAAAATGCTACTGCTACAATCTGCTACAATTGTGTGACAATCAGAATTTACACTGTTTTCCTATGTCATTTTATAGGATGCTAGGCACAAGTTGATTAACGAGATTACTGACTGAACAATTTGAGGGATAAGTGGACAACATGAGACCAGTAAATCCAGTTATGTTCTTTGGCTGTATTATGATATGTACGGCATTCACATATTTATATACTAAAAGTGCTTTACGCTGCAATGAAAATAAATCTCATTTTCGACCGTTGAACTTCGCCCAGAACGGAAACAATAAATTAGACTACGAAAAGGAAATGGAAAAGCTTATCAAGGCCAAAGTTGACCAACACGACCAACGACTCATTCAGCTGATTCGGGACTTCTACATTATCCCACCTTCAGTGGAGCCATATAACCTTCGCAAACCAAATGCTACTGACTACTCCAATGGAAAGGCATCGACAAGTATCGACAACAGTTTAAATTTTAAGGTGTGTGACTTGCTCCCTCAGCCCTGGCCCGGCCTTTACTAAACGTCTCAAACTGATACTTAAGTGAACAATTCGAGTTTTCAATTAAGTATGTTAGTGTTTGAGTTTGACTATAGTTTGGCAAAGGATCTTTCGGATCCGAATTCAGTGACACCCCTCTAAACCGGACATGTGGGGACAATATAACTGTCCGGTTTAGAGGGGTTTCCGGTTTAGAGGGGATTTAAACCATAGCTGGTTTCTAGTATGGAAGATAACTGATCACTATAAGCAGGTTATAAGTAAAGTAGAATGCGCCTTAATGTGCATTCTGCTTTACTGCCAACATGCTTTAAGCTGTCATCTGCTAGAATTAGAAACTATTTCAGATGATAAATATTCATGATTGTATTTTCTTCAGTGAAGGAATACATCAAAGGCGTAAAAAGGCATATTTATGGTGTAACTGGTTAGAATAAAGAAGGGTTGGAATCGGGACCAACATTCTTGTCCGGTTTAGAGAGACTTTCGGTATTTAGAGGTTCCGATTTAGAGGGGTTTCAGTGTATACACTGTTTGCAAAGGGCTTGCGTACACTTTAGAGATACATTGGTTTTAAGTGACTAGAATACTCATCGCTAGGGAAGAAAGTTGTAGTTTTTCATAGGAAAACCTTTAAAAATCTTCTTTTCTGAAACCGTAAGACCCATATCATTAATATTTGACATGTAGCTTTGCATTATGTTTTTCTCTACCAAGATTGTTCGAATTATTACCCCGGTTCAAAAATGGATCCGCCCCGGGTCTTATCAGTTTTACATAGACTTATATAGGAAAATCTTTAAAAAAAAAATCTTTTCTGGAACAGGAAGGTACAGATCTGTAATAGTTGACATATAGATTTGCCTTGTTATCCTCTACCAAAATTGTTCAATGAACACCTTTGAAACCCTGATATTTGTTCTCTGAAATCATTCAACCATGGTAATAATTTGAACAATCTTGGGAGAAAACCATAACGCAAAGCTACATGTCAAATATTAAGGATCGGGGCTTTTCGATTTCAGAGAAGTAATATAAGGGTTTCAAAGGTTTTCCTATGAAACACAGATAATCCCAATCGTTAAGCCCCGATCCTTAATATTTGACATGTAGCTTTGCTCTATGGTTTTCTCCCAAGATTGTTCAAATTACTACCCTCGGGTCAAAAATGGCCCCACCCCGGGGTTATCAGTTTTACATAGACTTATATAGGAAAACCTGTAACAATACTCTTCTCTGATCCTGTATTATCTTTAATGATTGACATATTTCTTTGCCTTCTGGCCCTCTATCAAGATTGTTCAAGTTATGACCCCTGGTCAAAAATGGCCCCGCTCTTGGGTTTTTCAGTTTTTCATAGGAAAACCTTTAAAAGCCTTCTCATAAACCGTAAGGCCCAGATCATAATTATATTTGACAGGTAGCTTTGCATTGTAGTCTTCTATCGAGATTGTTCAAATTGTGACCCAAAGGTTATAGCTATATCAAAATGTTGTCTGGCCCAGTCAGCTTCTTTAGCACTGTGTCCTCAAGTGAGCAAAATATGGGCCTATGGTCCTCTTGTTTTACAATTTTCGTATTCCATATTCTACTGAGGCGGAGTAATTCTTCACGATAATCTTTGCCACATAAAGGTCATATGGTGCTGACATTTTGGTGTATTTCTTCTCCGCTAAGGTTCGAACCCCACCTAGCTCAGTATTGGTTTCCTTTAGATGTATGTTTAAGATAAAACATCTTCCTACAACTAATATTTACGGAGTAAATATAGGGAGTAGTTGTGGTCATCTTCGATTACGAAGAACGAACGTTATGTTTCAAGATAAAATATTTTCCTTCATCTAATATTAACGTGTTTATATAAACGCCTGACATCAATACATAAAAAAATATATAAAATATATCATATTTACCACAAATAACGTCAATTAATGTCCCGTGCCATGCATCACTTGTGGACGAATAGGTTTGCCAAGTACCCAAAGCTCGATATTACACTTAGTCTAGTAAAATATCGAAAATATTACATTGGTTTATTACACTGTCGGAGAAGGTTTTGTGTGACAAAGGGTTACACTATTTCAGGAAAGCGGATTTTACGTAGAATGTGGGGGTTTCGATGGCGAAACAGGGTCCAACACGCTCTTCTTTGAGAAAACAAGACACTGGAATGGTATTTTGATTGAGGCAGATCCACATAACTACATAGTGATGAAAACAAAGCAACGAAGGGCCTTCTTGTTGAACGCGTGTCTTAACACTGAGCCACACCCTGCCAAGGTTTGCTATACAGGAAAGATGTTATTCTTTCCCTTTTCATATACGTAATTATATTGAACTATGTGTTCCTATTCAAACAGTTTAGAGTCACATCAGACTACAGTTGACCCGGTGCATGACCAGGCTCCGAATTGTTTGTCAGTCATAGACTTATTCGACTCCAAATTTGCGCCCCAAATCAATCAATCATATTTAGCATGTGTTTTTTAGTAAAGCATCCTTTAGCTCGGTACAATTTATGTATGTAAGACAAATATCAATGTCATATAGAGGTCACGTTGGCTTATTAAAATATTGCCATTAAGGGCATTGTGTTTCACAAACATATCTACCCTAGTAAGCTGCTGATTCGAATGCTAGTAGACCTTTGAGAAGATTTATTTCACAATAAACCAATTAATGCTGGAATCCGTATGTCCATTACAAAACTTGTAGCCATATCAGATACTGTGTAACCCTGTTTCTGATCAGGCTAAAAACGGAAAACCTTCATATTTTATTATCAAACTATTTTCTACACTTCACTTTATTGGGTTTACCGTAAGTTTTGTCTTAACATGAAATAATACTATGTGACCACAGCTGCTCATCACAACAACAACAACAACAACCAGGACACATACGTTTGTTAAGGACATAAGGTTTTTGTTGCATATTCGCATTCATTGGAAATGTATAACGTCCACTGTAATGTACATCAATCTGCCTACCAATGTTCGATGACTGAAGCAGCTGTTTTGTTTAAGGTTGAGATCCGACCAAAACCGGTACTCTACGTACATAGTATGTGCGATATAGTGAATCTATCACCACCGTGAGTGCCAGATAAGAATATCCCACCCGAGTTTTGAAGATATTTTTGGAACACGAGGCTTTGCCGAGTGTTCAAAAATATCTTCAAACGAGGTTGGGATATTCATCTGACACTAAACTGTGGTGTTAGATTTATTTTCTCACCTCGTCAACCCTAAAAACGCGTTTAACTTGCTATACAGTGGCGAGTTGTATTTTAATGCGCTAATGCATGCATGACGACGTCATGACGACGTCATAACAACGGCAATAACAACCAATCATATGATAGTTCGGCTTGTCTGTCCGGACAGATAAGGTTATCTCACACACCCTAGATTTCGGGATACCTCTGTCCGAGAGGTGAGAAAACACATTTTCGTCACCTTCGGCCCATTCCAAACCAACCTTTAGCATATTTCGGAACGGACCGACAGTTGACGAGAACGGCCGATCGCTCTCCGCAGAATTACAATTTGGAAAAACATTGGCACAATCTTATCAGAGGTACTCAATTTAATCCTCATTCAATATGCAAAATATGATATATAACTCAAAACTGTTTATGATGTTAAGGGTCAATCACAACAAATAGACAAAGCTAGTAACAAACTTAAAACATTTTAATCGGAATAAGTTCAAGAATAAAACATATATGTTGTTTAAAGAACAATGTGATATCTCATACTGTCAATAACATATTATCGCGCCTAGAATTCGCAAAACTTATAAATCTACATAAGTTAATAAGCGCTGGCTTATTATCGGTGGTGAGTAATTCAATAAATATTTACATTCAACCTGTAAAGTCTTTATGTAATTCTATTAAAAATTTGCGGTACATCTGCCGATGAACCTACACTTCGGAACTGGTTTTAGCCAGTTCGGATTTCGCCCGTGCTATTCGTGGACTTCTTCAAATAGACTACATCGGGCACTTAACACTAAGCTCCCATTGGTCGACGGTCATATGACACTAGCGGAGTGATACAGACCCATATGTCGTTTCCATCGCGTTGCTATGTGTGTATTGTTAAGAAAACAAAAATATGTTGTTTATTCCTATAATGTGTGCATACTTCACAGTATGCGGACTCCACTTACTTCCGGTCGATTAGGCATACATTATCTGTATTCCAAGTCGCAAAATTTGAAATTGAAATGGTAAATCACACCAGTAGTATTTCAAAGCTCTTACGAATAGGCATACAGAAACTGTACGCCTATATGACAGGAAGTAAGTGGAGTCCGCAAACTGTGTACTTGGTCTTAGTCTATAATAAGTTTTTATATACTTAGCTCTTAAATTTTCAAATGCTTTACATATGATTAGGAAATGATACTCGTCTTCAATCTCATTTACATTACACAACTGGCATATTCTCTGATTCCGTTCTAGTCTATTTCTACCATATCTTCCAGACTGGATACGCAATTTATGAGAACATATGCGGATTATCGTTAAAACACTGTCGTAAGCGTTTTGAAACAATAAAATAACTTTCACAACCGAATGTCGGTTTAATATGAATGTACAGTTTATTGAGAACATTACACTTAACATGAGAAAATCATTTTTGATCAAAGTTATCAATTACCCGTTGTTGAAACAAAACAAATAAAAGATTTAACATGTACATTCGCAGGTTGTACCCAAATATAGGAAAATCCAAAGTCATTAAGCAGTGCCTTTACTCGCTTTACCCAATTATCTTTTCCTTTTAGGCATTGTTCATAAGCATGACGATATACATTTTTCAAAATAATATTATCTGCATGCAATAATTTAAACCAGTATTTCAATATTTGAACGTATTCTATTTATATACAGCGGGTACCGTCCTAGATCTCCATATATTGCGTCGTTACACGAATTTTGTCTGACGCCTGATATCAAAGTTTTTAATGTAATCTCTCTAGGTCTTTAGACTTAGAAAAAATACCACACCGGGCAGGCGTAGTTATTAATTGACCCAAAAATGCATCAAATAGTTACATAGATATACCACAGGGACCCGGCACGATTTATTTTTGAGAGAAAAAATTGTCAAAAGGTATATATAGAGACTCTATATAGTCTCTATATATACCTTCTGACGATTTTTTTCTCTCAAAACGCAATCGTGTCGGGGCCCTGTGAGATATACGTGGACAAATTTCAAATTCATTAACATTTCTGTATAAAATATTCATAGCTTTAAGAGCTTTCCCAGTCAAATATTGGTTGTTTAGAACAAAAGATCCTGTGTAGTTAAAACCTTCCCCTAATAAACACGTAAAAATCTAAATTTAAAAACCAAAAACTGGCGAAAATTGCTTGAGGTTTTACAGTAAAGTGGTTAACGCGTTTCTTTCTATTTAGAAAACGTTTACTATGGGGATCCAGAGGGGTCGTGTAAGTGAGACCAAGGAACAAAAGCAATATATCCGAGAAGAAAGACTAAGGGTAGGCCCAATCAAAGTACTCTGCTTACCATTGTATTCCATACTTCGTGCAATGGGACAACTGAACGTCGACTTCTTTAGCCTAGATATACAAGGGGATGAAATTCCGGTATTAAAGACCATACCATGGAATAAGGTCAACATAACAACGCTGTCGGTGGAGTACAAGGGCAAAGTGGGGCACAACAGAACAGTCAGTTATTTGAAGAGTCAAGGCTACAACTTTTTGCGAACAGTTAATCTAGATGTCTTATTCAAAAAGAATATCTGATGAAGTCCTCACGTAAAACAGAGATGTGATTCTTTCCCGTTTAAAGGAAAACGATATGCTAACGCAACGCAATGAAATGTAGAAAAAAGCTTTTGAATTTTTTCACGCTTTCCTTTCATTGAGTGATAAACGGTTTGGAGTCTGATCAAACGCCGGGTTACCCGGTGTCTGATCTGGGTACAAACTCTTTGCAATCGAAATAGCTATTTATGCATAAACGCTTTTTTCTTTGGTGAAACAGTTTGGAGTTTGATCAAACGCCGGGTTACCCGGTGTCTGATCTGGCTACAAACTGTTAGACTGGGTGCTCTCCCTTGTCTCTCAGATAGGGACAGGCAAAGGGTAAACATGGCGGCACCCATGAAATAGAGGAAACCGGGAACCATAATGATAACAGGTGGGTGAAGTTATATGAGCTTACTAGGGCGTTTTCTTATATTAGGTGGTTCACGATAAGCCATTGTAGCAAATGGGAACAGTTTTATACAAAATTACATTATCAATTCAAAAAAACGAGCGAACCAGTTGAATTCAGTATTAAATCGGGCAACGAATTTATTTCAAAACTAGCCCTATTATCGGATTTTATACAGGTCCGTTGACATTTCGGATAAATAAAACCTCGCCAGATTGTATGATTATTGAATTAAGGATCTCTATGAACATTTCTACATAGGTTCTTCGAACGTACCTTAGTACCATGGTAATAGAAAAACATAGGTTATAATGTTCTTTTTTGTCTATGGGCATTTGAAATGTATAATATAGCCATTCTTGGCAAAGAGTCTGCATGCATTATTTTTATCTTTCTGAAATAATGTTAAGTAATACTTGGCACAAACAGACATTAAAACAGTTAAAAGGTGATGCTTACTAAAAGTATGATGCAAAGTGTATACATTAGAGTTTGATGCCTGAAGTATGTGCATTTTTCGTAATTGTTTTTGGCTCAAATTCAATTAATACACTTACTAAATCAAAATATATCCTTAAGAAATTGATCAAACTTCATAAATAGAAATAAATACTTTAGGTATGAATAATAAGAAAATGGTAAAAAAAGCATATATTATACAAAAAATTAAAAAAACGCCCCTAGAACGCACCAAAGACAATAGAAAAAAAAGATGTCCCGGGAAGCATGTCCCGGACACCCTAATAAAAGTGTGTACACTTATCGGAGAGGGTAGAGGTAGACTAGGCTAATAGCCGGAAGACAACATAAAAAAATATGATCCTATATCATTAATAATTTGTTATATTAAGTTAAAGTCCCATTGTGTTTTCAGACCTTTTTTTAATGTGCAAAATACAATAACGGTTAATAATAATGCTTGAACATTCTAATGGGCCAAACTGATCTATGAAATGTTGAAGACAGACCTAAATCACCAAAAAAGCGATTTAAAACCATAACAAACCGAAAGTAGATCGTCTGACATAAATATTACCACACGGATTAGTGGCACGTGGAACAGCTGGGTTCAATATCACCGGGTGCGAACGATTGCTATAAAATGAGTCACATTTCGTCACAACGGTGTTTCAGCCCTTTTTGCTCTCTAACACAAAGAGTTTTTATCGGATCTTCACCAAACTTGCATTAAATGTTCTTTTATATAAAATCTAGGTACAGTTAAATTTCTACTTAAATCGAATAAGGCATGTAAGACGTTTTGCCCTTTATGTATTAAAAGTTGACTGTTTCAGCATTTTTTGCTCTCTAAAACAAGCATTTTTTAGTTGATCTTCACCAAACTTACTGAAATTGTTTATTATTATAAAATCTTGGTCCAGTTTGATTACTACTAAAATCGCATGTGGCATGTTTGCGTTTTTGCCATTTTTGTATTAAAAATGAGTGATTCAGCAATTATTGCTCTCTTTCACAAATACATTTATTGGATCATCACAAAACTTGCTGAAAATGTTCATTAGTATAAAATCTAGGTTTAGTTTGATAACTACTAAAATCGTATGAGGCATATCTAAGTTTTTTTTGCCCTTTATGTATTAAAATGACTGTTTTCAGCCAGTTTTTATCTCTAACACAAATTCTTTTTATTGAGTTTTCACCAAACTTGCTGAAAATTTTCATTGATATTAAATCATGGTTAAATTTGAATACTAGTAAAATCGCATAAGGAATGTCGGAGTAATTGCTCTTGATTTATTAGAAATGACTGTTTCAGCCTTTTTTGCTCTCTAACACAAAGAGTTTTCATCGGATCTTCTACAAACTTGCTGAAATTCTTTATTTATATAAAATCTAGGTCCAGTTTGATTATTACTAAAATCCCATAATGATTGTCTGAGTTATTGCCCTTAATGTATTAAAAAGGACTGTTTCACCATTTTTTGCTCTCTAACATATTAAATGCTTTTTATTGATTTTCACCCAATTTGTTGAAAATGTTTATTAATATAAAATCAAGGTTAAGTTTGAATATTACTAAAATCGCATAATGTATATCTGAGTTATTGTCCTTTAATTATTAAAATATGACTGTTTCAGGGGGTTTTTGCACTCTAACACATACAGTTTTTATCGGATATTCACCAAACTTGCTGAACATGTTTATAAATATAAAATATATCTCCAGTTCGAATAGTACTTATATCGCATAAGGCATGTCTGAGTTTTTTGCCCTTTAGTTATTAAAAATTAATGTTTCAGCATTTTATGCTCTCTATCACAAACATTTCTTTTCGGATCTTAACAAAACCTTGCTGAAATTCTTTATTTATACAAAATCTAGGTTCAGTTTGACTATTACTTAAATCGCATAAGGCATGTCTGAGTTATTGTCCTTTGTGTATTTAGAAATACCTGTTTCACCATTCTTTGCTCTCTAACACAAATAACTTTTTTGTGATTTTCACCAAACTTGTTGAAAATGTTTATTAATATAAAATCAAGTTCATAACCTTAACTATCAAAATCGCACAAGGCATGTTGAAGTTATTGCCCTTGAATGATTATAGCTTGCATACTTCAGGCTTGTCAGCTTTCTGACTCAAACGGTTTTAATTGGATCTTCACCAAATTTGCTGAAAATAATATTTGATAAAAACTTAGTCCAGTTCTATGAATACCCAAATCGCCGAAGGCATGTTGGAGTTACGGTTCTTCAATTATTAAAAATTTGCTATTTCATCATAATTTTAGCCCTGTCAACTCTGTAACAGGAACTGTTTTTATTCTATTTAAACCAACTATTTGGTCAATAGTTGCATGTGCTTCATCTTGGCCGTGTTGGTAATAAGTAAAGTAATAAATGACTACTCCATACCTCCTTTACCTCTTGAAGGATTTTCAGTCAGCTGTATTCGATTTTTGTCTTGATCTATATTTAAAACAAATACACAATGCCAGCAAGTTTGGTGAAGATCCAATAAAAAGTGTTTGTGTTAGAGAGCAGAAAAGGCTGAAACAGTCATTTTTTTTAATTATTCAAGGGCAAGAACTCAGACATGCCTCATGCTACTTTAATAGTTATCGAAATTGAGCTAGATTCTATACTAATAAACATTTATAGCAAGTTTGGTGGAGATCCAAAAATAGGTGGTTGATTTAGAGAGAAGACAAGGCTGAAACAGTCATTTTCAGCAAGATCCCCCGTATTGGATTGTACACGCTTACCACCGTGATTAATTATTTACACGTGGGGACCTTATCTCATAGTTTAATCCTGTGCCTACTGGTCGCAACTGTTTGACTCTTAAACAGACACCGCGTAACGCGGCGTCTCATCTGGATCCAAACTGTTTGACACTCGTCTTAAGGTTTGTTTAATCAAAAATATGCATAAATCTAAACTGAACAAATATTGCACACGACAATGTCAAAGCAGACGTCTTAGCAGCAGAATAAGGGTTAAATTCTTCATTTCATCCGGCTCCAGATAAGAGGAATAAACTGAACAAATTCAACATGTTCTCACTCATTTCAGCACCGAATGCTACGGTGTTACTACTGATTTAACCGTCTCTTCGAGACGATTCTAATGAGTATGACACCATTGGGTTTAAAAGCAGAAATAAAGAGTTTAGTAATCGAAATACTTCCGTTATCTGGAGCCCTGTATTTACAGAGTTGTCCTTCTTTCCATTCACAAGGAGGCTCTTTAAATTGTGCTAGCACAAACAAATTATAAATAAAAATTTAAAAGCGAATTTCTTAGATAAAGCCGCTTTTTATGAAAGAATCACGTCCCATGTAGTTCTAATGGGATCCCAAACAACCGTTTTATGCAGGTTTCCCAAAAACACAATGCGGCTTTAAACATTTACATGGATTTTTATTAGTAGTTTACTTGTTTTAAATGCACAGAACGACCGTGAATGCTTCTGAAGCTATCTAAGAATAAAATTTCCCCAGTGGAGCATGTCCCCGAACCCCAACTAGCTAGAGGGGTATACTAATATGAGTATGTAGGGTAGGGGTTGGAGCTTAATATCTGGAAAGCAACCTGTCGAGAAATGTTGTCGAAGATTTAAATATTTGGGGTCATTTGGAGTATTTTTTACATATACTGAGCAAAAGTAGAAACATTTGGTGGAAAGTTATAATGTTGATGGTCTAAAACCTATACCGAAAATGAAGTTTATCATTTTTAATCCATATCAGTTAACCTCATACTGCTGGAATGAATGTTTTTTTCGAGTGATGTAATGAAGAAGTTGGTAGGGGTCAAAATGAAAAATCTGAATAAAAGTTGTTGTTTTTTTCTTAACATTTTTAGGTGTTTAATGAATTATCATAAAAAGTAGCAAGTTGTATTCGGTATGATTAATATCGTGAATGGCCACTATTTGCACCAACACACGCTACATTTCTACGGCGTAGCGTAACGTTCAATTAGTAACACAGTCCTCCACTCTTGCCTGTGAAACCTGTCTCAAATCTTGACTGCTGAATCTTGAATGTTAAAAAATAGAATGTAGCCTACCGTCTTGCTTCTAATTCAAATGACGTCGTGACCACAATTTAACAGAGCACCACGCGTCTAAATTTTGACAGAAGTATGGGCGTCGTGCTCTGATTGGTTGAGCGTTGGTTCGCAAGCGATTACTAAGGTATGTGTGTCTGTATGTGTTCTCGGGTTCACACTAAATGTCACGTTTATATTTCTCGATTAATAGAGATTGTTTGAAACCGAACGTATCCACGGGAGGTAACCGACACGCACGAATTCGTTGAGTAACGATTCTTGGATTATCGTACTTTGTTAGCACGAATTGGGCGCGTATGCCCTTAAGTTCGATTATTTGTTGGAGCACTAGCCTTATTTTCGACTATTATATATATATATATATATATATATATATATATATATATATATATATATATATATATATATATATATATATATATATATATATATATATATATATATATATATATATATATATATATATATATATATATAAAAGTTTGATGTAACATCCGTACTGCGCCGTTGGTGCATTGGTAAGGATGACTGCTTCTCGTCCATGCGGCCCAGGTTCGATTCCCGTCACCGAATGTATTTTTCGTTAATGGTCACAACTTTTTAAACGCAGTAAATAATACATATCATCTATTTAATGATTTTTTTTCTTCAGAAAACCAATAAGAATAACTAATTATTGATTTACTACTCAAAGTTTAATTAGCACCAAAGGTACGCCTTCATAGATTGGCTACCAATTAATGCATTGACCCTATCATTGTCTCACCGTATACCTTCTAAAATATTTTGTTCAATTCCATCCAAATATGGAGAAATCAATGCTATAGGTTCATATTTTCAGATTCTGATACATATCACGAATAAATCGCGTCGTTATTCATTCGGGTACATATAGATCTACACTTTTAAATTTGTTCAGGTTCCGTAGGGGAAAATTGAGGAAATTCTGAGATTTCATCAACATTTTTTAAACTCATTGAATTTTACATTTTTATGTTCTTAGAGGTGTTATTCGATGGTAAAACTATTTAACGTTTTATATCGAAAATACATTTCCAAATAAAGAGTAAAACAATATTTAGCCGGCTTGGATTCGAACCCGGGTCGCCTGGACGAGAAGCAGTGACGCTAACCACTACACCAACGATACAATATATCATCTCTAATCCATAGCCGAAAATAGGAGTGTATTATAATGATTCGTTGCACGAATTTCTGCTGAATGCAGTCGCTTACCACATATGTTTGAATTGGTAATTTGGTTTTGAATAACATTGAACCCGTAGATTACGATAAGACATTGTGAACCACCTAAATAAGAAAAACCACTATTACAGCTCATACAACTCCACCCACATTCCTCTATTTCATGGGGGCGGCCATTATGGTGCATTGCCTGGCGTACTTTTTAAGTACGACGGGAACCAGGCTAACAAACTGTTTGCAATCGAAATAGCTATTTATGCATAAACGCTTTTCATTTTTTGTGAAACAGTTTGGAGTTTGATCAAACGCCGGGTTTCCCGGTGTCTGATCTGGCTACAAAATATTTGCAATGGAAATAGTAATTTAGGCATAAACGCTTTTTATTTTTTGTGAAACAATAAAGTATTTTCCATCCTTCACTATTTTACCCAATATGTTGACAGAATATCGTCTACTACATGTAAGTACTTAGCATCCGGTACTATTTCTCCTTGCATTTATCTTTTGGGCAATACGATAAAAGAAATATTGAAACGAGTTCTTATTTTAAACAATCAGGATCATGAATAGACATGTCTACTCGAAACAATGTGTTGAACACACATATCATGTTTTACATCGATTACGTCACAAACTATTATGAATTAAAAAAAGAGATAAATTATGCCTTTGTTTAAAAAATATTTAATTCAAACAATATTCTACAAAAATAGTTTCGCCTTTCTGCTCCTCAGTGGTCAATGTCGTAGACGAGGAAATAACGTCATTACGTCGTGACTGACGTCATCGACGTTATGACCTTTTTACGTCACATCAATGCTGTTTAATAAAATAATTACTTCATTAGTTTTAGGCATTTTATTTCGGTTTGAAACATTTTATAAATAGTTTTATTTGGCTAACCTAGCAGATGCCTTCGTTGAACGTACTTTGTAAAAAGGGAACATTTTAAATTTAGGATCATTAATAGAACATTTGTCTAAATGTGCACTGAGTGGAATTTTGCGTGTTGGTGGGTATTGAACTTGTTGTGCGTGGATAGTTTGTTTAGTATAGTAGTTTATTTTAGCAGCACTAGAATAGTACTATCACGTAATGTATATACACTCATATTTCTATCCATAACATATATATCTATATACAGTGGAGAATCTGTTATTCTTTCCCGTTTAAACGCAAACGTACGCAAACGCAAATCACTAAAACGTGAAAAGAACAACTTTTGGACAATTCTGATAATTCATGTTTATCTTGGTGACAAACAGTTAAGAGCCTGATCAGACCCGGCGTCTGATCTGGCTCCAAACTGTTTGTACGGCAAATAATAGTTTTAACGTAAACGCGTTTATTGGGAAAGAATAACACATTCTCCACTGTATATACACTCATATTTCTATCCATAACATATATATCTATATATGTATATAATCATTTTTGGTTGACTCTTTGAACGCTGATCAATGATTGTGCTTGCAGTAGATAATTATATTTCCAAAGTCTGTCTTGTCTGAAATATGAAGATGAATATCAAATTGTTTGGACATCGATCAAGCGGCCTGATCGATTTCCAAAGAATTCATGGACAGAACTTTCATACACGTTGTCCACCGCGTGACTATCTCTCTTGAGTATGATATAGAATTTCAATAGTTTTTCTGTTATATAGTTTACCAATGGTTTTATTTTACAACAGTCCAAAACTTATGGTTAATATCTTAATCATTACTATGCCAAAAACGTGCATCAATTGGAATCCTTAGTATTCATTTAAAACAGTAATGAGTTTGTTGGTAAATTCCTGTATGTAATTTCTGCTTGTAACCATTGTATATATTAATCTCTATGTACATTTAAAGACATAGCTATATACACTCAGAGGATCTTCTAACCGATCACTTTTTAGACTCAATTTTATCGAAACAGGCAATGGCACTCTGGCATAATCAATTGTATTTTAAAGACTAGGTTGAATGTGCATTGAATCGAATTATTGAATTTTGTGTCTCTCTCTACTTTACGTTACACCTCCAAATTCGACGATTAAGTTAGTTTGCACGTGCTAAGCGTGTATGGGAACATTGGTCAACACGGCTTTTGATTATTTGTTGGTCATCAATCGTCCTTACAGAAAAAAACATTTAACATGTCGAAAATGCGGAATGTACTTCTCACAAGAGCATTCGAGATGCTGTATTCAGAGCCAACGTGAAATTCCACGTTAACGTCATTTAAAGTGTACGTCCTGTGTGCCCTAAAATTGTTTACATAAGCTAAATATTAAACATCAATATCTGAGTTCACCAACTGAAACGCATTTCAACATGTTGTTTGCTAATATCGGCTTGTTTTGAGGATATTGTGTCTGACCGGAAGTGTAGAGACTAAAGTCAATTAGCGCCTACAGATGAAAAACTCACTTTACGCAATCTTTCAATTTGGTCACCACACAGTCGCTCGTAAGTGTCTACTCGTCTACGGTGACTGCTCGCGCATGTCTGGACCGTCCAATGTGTCAAACCAACGTAACGTAACTGCGTTAATGGCGTCAACGCCATTCGTTTAAATGCAAATTTTTAACTCGGCGGCTCAAAATTTACATTTTTTGATTGATACATTAACATTGCATGTCGCTGAAGCCGTTTAGGTTGGCATTGTTTAAGTATTCGGTAAACTATATATTAATATAAAATTTACTCATCGGTTCTTGAGTTTTTCTCAGCGAGTTGTCTGGTCTGTATAAAAGGTGTCGTTTGCAAATTGTGAAATTATATATTCACTCAACCCCAATCCCTACCCCCTTAATCTTAATTCCTGTTAATTCTTTACAATTTCTTATTTTAATTGCTAAAGTTTCAGAACAGACTATAAAATGTATGACGATATGGGGGCCTCTTGTCTGAAACCTTTTTTAACATGAAAAAGGTTATATAAGAAACCTTTGCATTGTACACAGACTTCAGTATTGTTTAAAAACTAGTTTACCCATTTTTAAATATATTTCCAAAGTTGAAGAGAGATCAAGACGTCTCAATCAAATTGAATGAAAGTGATGCAAATACCTTCTCAAAGTCAATTGGAATCAACAAGCCTATCATTTCTTTTTATATTTCAAAATGTAATGAATTATTCTAGTGTTTTCACCTACTTTTACAAATCCAGTTTCGTCTGTAGAATTCAGATCACTAAGAACTATTTTCATTTTGTTTGCAATGCTGCCTTATGCTAATTTATATATGGTATTCAAGAGAGTAATTGGTCGCCAGTTCTTTAGAAATTGCTTTGGTTTATTTTCTCTTGGTAAACATGTAATTGTGCCTAGTTGATAAGAAGGCAATAATTAAAGCTCTTAAAAAAGTGTCAATTGTTTGGTCAGGCAAAGTGAATTGTAATACTTTTTCATCTAATTTACGTATAAAATTTATATAATCAATATCATTTAACTGATCATATTAGATATTTCCCATGTATAGTGTTTACAAAGCACATTTCTGAAATGATATTAAAATGATTTGATGTATAACTTACATCAACATCATACTTTCATAAAAAAAGTTATCAATGAATCAGTCATTAAAAGGAAATCTACCTTGTTGAAAAGGGTTTAATCTTTTCCATGTATAGTTTTTGGCATTTCCATGCAATTTTCTAATGGAATCTGAAAGTCCTCATTTAGCAATTAGGGATAACAACTTTGTTCGGGATTTAGTATTATGGTGTGTTCTTTTATAGTTTTACAGCACTCCCTCTGTACATATGCAAACAGTTTGAATCAAGATCAGACGCCGCGTTACGCGGCGTCTGATCTGGATTTAAGCTGAATGTCACTCGTCATTATTATTCATTCTATCAAAATGTCCTCTTTTTAGAAATGTTCATGATAAGCAGGAGACGACAATTTTTAACAGACGATATTGCAACAGTAAAAGCTTTAGACATAATTGTTAGGTCTAGGGAACTGCGGCAAGAGTCGTTTTAAGGTAGGAGTCGTTGTCGTGAGTGTCGTTGTAGGGGGAAATGCTGTAATAGTAAATTGCAGAATCTAGTACAAGGCTACAGTCGCCACAAACAATTTAACTATTTCCGGATTTAAGGAATCGATACTGTTACATGCCTGAGTAAAATATACTGGGGAATCATCATTAGGAGCATAATTATTAAAAAGACAAAAAGATCATCATTATATACACGTTCAGTTACTATAAAGTTTCCATTATCATTTTTTCTCATTAAGTACTTTAATATCCAGGTTCTTTCGTCATGAAACAGCTGCTACTCTTGCTTTTGATTTTCAAGGACTGGAAAAACATTCACAATTCAATTCAGAGTAATTGTCTCTTTAGTTTCTTTTACATAACGGGTCTCTGGTAAACACAGAATATCAACTTTCTTATTCTTTAATAGATCAAAAGATATTTACGCTTGTTACCATCTTTCAGACCATGAGATTTGTAAGAGTGATATAAAGCTTATCCACAGTATTGACAGGAAACTTTAAAAATAAAACCCGTGCTTGTTTTTTAAAAACAACATCAAGGTATCTGCAATTCTTCTTTAAACCTTCTCATTAGAATAATCTCGAAGAGACGATTCTAATGAGTAGTAACACTATAGAATTTGATGCTAAAACGTGAGAAAAAATGTTGTATTTGTGAAGTTTACTCCCTCTTACATGTAACTGTAGTCCTAATATAACCTTTGCTCAATAATAACAAAAACAGTAACTTTAGACATGAACAAATAGAAAAGAGATAAAGGAAGAATTAGCCCATCTACACAATTTCAAGTATCTATTGTATCTTTTTAATAATTCATTTATACCTTGAACATATCAAAATCATTTCAATTCAATTGAAAACAAAGTGACCATGACTCTTGTCATGTATTTTACAAAAGGATCATAAAATCACCATGCAACCTGAGTATGAATCACGTGTATTACAGTACATAGATGGTGATAAAAGCATACACAGGAAAATCAACAATGATTTACAAATGTAACATTGGTGTATAGACAATGAACGATATTATTCTGTTTAAATGTGTCAATGCTAAGTACAGTGGAGAATCTGTATTCTTTCCCAATAAACGCGTTAACGCTAAACCTATTATTTGCAGTGCAAACAGTTTGGAGCCAGATCAGACGCCGGGTAACCCGGCGTCTGATCAGGCTCCAAACTGTTTGCCACCAAGATAAACAAGAATTATCAGATTTGTCCAAAAGTTGTTCTTTTCTACGTTTTAGTGCTTTGCGTTTGCGTACGTTTGCGTTTAAACGGGAAAGAATAACAGATTATCCACTGCAACTATCTTCCGGGTTATGTTTTTGTATTCTTTAACTTTAGAAATCGATTGAAATGTAATTATATGTTTCGGAAGCAATAATTTGATGACAGGTTGTTTGGATCCCGATCACGCCCAATGTTTATTGTGGTATGAACAGATTCCAAACTATCCGCAAATCTATTTAATTCATGTCAAAAGTTATTCCTTCAGCACTAAGTACAGTGGAGAATCTGTTATTCTTTACCGTTTAAACGCAAACGTACGCAAACGCAAAGCACTAAAACGTAGAAAAGAACAACTTTTGGACAATTCTGATATTTCATGTTTATCTTGGTGGCAAACAGGTTGGAGCCTGATCAGAAGCCGGGTTACCCGGCGTCTGATCTGGCTCCAAACTGTTTGCACTGGAAATAAACGTTTTAGCGTAAACGCGTTTACTGGGAAAGAATAACACATTCTCCACTGTAACTGTCTTCTTATTTGAAAAGGTCAACTGTAAGAAATATTAATGATGGTTCCCTTTTTATCTATTTATACCAGAGCAGGTCTATGGTAAAAGAAAACAAATACATGTAGTGTGTATCTTCATTAGACGCAATTATCCGCAACTATCTACAATGTTGAATGTAACTCAACAAACCTATAAATTATATCTGTATATACATGTATCATGTTTAACACACATTGATTGATTAATTCCTGTCTAGCCTGTTTTAATTTTATTTTATTCTATGACATCTGATAAACTACCTCTTTATATAAGTGAGATTCCACTTATAGTGCTGCAAACGGGAGACAATATCTCACTTATTTAGGGGGTCAACTGGTCCTTGCCTGTAAACATAGGTTTCTATATACCAAAATGTTTGTCTAAGCCTGTAGATATTGGATCCGGTTGATGCAGTTGGCAAAGCCGTGGGACAACATCGCAATCCAAGATGGCGTCCAAGATGGCCGCCGAAATTACAGAAAATCACTTAGGTCTTAGTTGTGGGTACAATTATCGAAAACAATAAACTAAATTTGCCTCAAATTAATTTGAAACACATCAATTATGTATTTTGAACAAATAATTTATAAATAATGGCATTTAAAATGAAGAAATCTTTCAAAATGGCCGCCCAAAAAAGCATATTTTGCGTTTTTTCTCACGATAATGAAATTTTAACTGATGAAGAACTAACGATATCTTGTTAATGGCACTGGATTATTTATACTAAAATGTCTGTCTTAGTCTGTAAGCTATGGAACAAGTTGTTGCAGTAAATAAAACTTTGGTTAAAGTAGGCTATTCATGATTGTTTCCAAGATGGCGCCAATTAGACATATGCACTACATATACAAGTAGACATTTTCATATATAGAAAAACCTGAGCTCGTTAATTCAATTCTTGAAGGAAATGGTGCACTTGGTGAAGCAAGCAACACATTTGGCACAAATACTCCTAAGGGTTTCTTATTTTCAAAAAATTCGCTAGCCACCTGAAAATTCCAATATGGCGGCCACCTTTTAAGATGGCCGCCATGTGAAGTCAAAAGTCGTACACAATGTCAGATTTTCATGTGACATTTATTTTTAAAGGAGTAATTCTACATTTAAAGTATACAGTATGCTTAATATCCTATGATCATAAATTATTGAACTGGAACACTTTTTATTGAAAATTGCCGCGATTTTATGATCTTGAAAAATGTTTTTGCATTGATCCATAGGTTTGGTGGCATGCATATGAGAATTCTCATTTTTCACTGCCCCAATAATGATGACACATGCATAAAACATGCATTTATGTTCTATTAATTCAGATACAAACCTCAGAATTGACTACAAATGGTCCCAAAGTCAGGAAATTAAATTGCTGCATACTCAAACAACTCAAAACCGAATACAGAATAACTTCAAATAATACTAATTTTATCTTTCGTGTTAAAAATTGTTAGTTATAACATATATATAAGTCTTTATTAATAAGGTTTTTAAAAACAGCACATGTTTTTAAACGAGTGACTGTCAACGCGGACCCAGGGCACACTGGTGACGTCACTGCTGCGAAACTAAGCATGGGGTCCAGAGTCAGCTAATTGTTGGTGTTCAATTATTGTAATATACATGTAAGTGTCCCAAATGTTATCTAATCATCATCATCATCATCATCCAGTTTAGTTTAACCAGGCCATTGATTAATCCTTCTTATAAGGGTGAGGCCTGGCTGTCCAGTCTGGAACGAAGTCTCCATCTCCAAGCTTGGCGATTTTGTTGGTTTGTGTTTTCCAACCCAAGAGCTTCGTGGTCACGTTTTACAAGGTAATCACAAGATAGCTCTGGTCTGCCTGGACGCCGCTGTGTTGTGATGTTCGGGCATCTGATTTGAGATATCCAGCTAGAGCTTCTCTCTACATAGCCAAGCCATTTCAGCCTAATTGATTGGAGGGTCTCCGCAATGCCTCTTGTGTTCAGCTGAGATAACACATAGTCAAAAGGGACATCTTCTTCTGGCTTGACTAAACAGATCCATCGTATCATGGCTTTGTCATTTCGCAGCATACGTCTGAGTGTACTTGCTGATACAGCCCATGTCTCAGATCTGTAGAGCATAGCACTCCTTACACAGGCTGAGTAGACTCGACCTCTGGTTGCAGATGGCAGAAACTTGCTTGTCAATATGGGGAGGAGCTCTCTGAACTTTTTCCAGGCAGACTTACAGTGTGTTATTGCTGCAAGCTCACCTCCTCCTCATGACCACAGTGTGTCTCCAAGGTAGCAAAAGTCTGTTACGACATTGAGATTTTCGTTTCCAGCCTCTACCTCTGTCATAGGTATACCATCTGTTGGTCTGGCTGAACCCTCACAGCGTGGACATTTGTACTGTGGATCAGGTCTGAGTGGTCCCTTGATTCTTCTGCATGTCTTATGGACCCACTTTAAGCAGTATGAGCAAAGAATGATGTTTTTGTCCGTTCCACTGGAAAGGGGTATTTTCCTGATCTTCTCAGTGAGACAATGTTGGGACCAGATATCATTGCCTTGGTCTTGATCATGTTTCTGGACTCTAAGCCCCTTCATTTCCATTACTGTCAGTGCTTCTAGAGGGATGTCAATGACAGCCAGGTTATCAGCATAGAGGAGCTCTCATGGACAGCTGGTGCGGAATTCAATTGACAATCCTTCCAGGACAGTAATAAAGAGTTGAGGGCTTTTAATACGCTCCTTTTTATGTAAGATAGCTGCACCTGAATTGACAGTATGTGCCAGGGCGGGAGAGCCGAGCCAAGGGTAACGGGACATTGTGACCTGGATGGTGTACAGATCGCAAGGGACTCTAGATGATCGATCGGACTAGATGTAGGGTTATGTATATACCCGAATCTAGTTGTATCACATATTTGGATATGCGTATATTATATTCACTTATCACGGTAAAAGGTAGTAAAAGTATAGCCCCTCGGCCTATATGGCGAATGCAAATCCATTCAGTTCAAAAGCTGAACCCGACTGGGATAAGTGTTGTCTCTGTTAAACAGTAAAGACAAAAGAATCTCTAAAAGCCCAAAGCCTGGAAGTCAGGAAAACGATAGCTATGCAGTGATTGCTACAACAATTGTGCAATTCAAGGCCATCACCAACTCCCATTTCATATAGCGAATTGACCAATGGGAATAGACCAACGACTAAAAGAGTGTGTCTGTAACCTCAATGATGGTAAGCTCCTGGTTATATTTAGTGGTGGTGATGCTGTGGCACAAGAGCTGAACAAAGATGTATCATGTTTGACAACACTGTACAATAAGGAATTGGCTTATTTATCATCGATTGAAGCAAAGGAAAGTTCTGATCCACGTGAAAAACAAGTGTTTCCCTAAATGTTTTTAGAGCTCGTAGAATTCATAATGGAGACAAAATTGAGCGCAACAGGACCTCTTGTATTTCATCTTAATGCTCTCTGGTGACAACTTTTATGCAATGACTGGAGCAGTGTAGGATTGACACCCAGTCAAGATCAGATGTTCACTCGAAAAGAAAGATTGTTAGCTGTAATTCCTGACTTGGAAGCCCACAGTAGCGGAAATAGCGTTACTCTTGCATTTAAGAATGATATTGGCCCAGCTCTATCTAAAGCGTCCATTTATTCTGAAGCAGCAACAATTCTTCTCAAGTCAATTCTAATGTACAAGTGCTCCTTTGATGGCCGGTTCAATGATTTGTATACAGTCATGCTAGAACATGGTGTTGAGTCTGTTGACGTGAAGTAGCGACCGATACCCGGAGCTTGTAAAACAGATTCCGCAATCCGTAATTAGGCACATCTCCTGCAATACAACTGCCACAGAGAAGGAGCTTCCACATTTCAGACATTATAAAGAACATGAGACACCATTTTCATTTTTATTGGAACGTCTGTTTATTCGAAGATTCGAGGAGAACGCTTGTAGAATTGCTACATGAGAATGGACTCTCTATTCCGTACAACAGAGTCCTCGAAATCTCAACCCAACTAGGCGATGCTGCAATCAGAAGATATGCAAATGAAGGAATCTTCTGCCCATCTGCTCTCAGAAAAGGTATATTCACCATGCAGCATTAGATTACATAGACCATAATTCAACAGCTACTACAGCAAGCTCGTTGTTTCATGGGACAAGTGTATCACTTTTCCAGTACTCAACTGCTTACAATGAAGGGGGAAAACGAGAACCGCTTACAGTAAGAGACAACAAAGTCATGCCAGTGCCTAAGCTTCCAGATTTCTACACAAATATAACCCCTGCAGTCATCAAAGGCAAATTATACGTTCCTATCAACCTTGATAGTGAGTGTGCATGATTACAGCTAAACAACGAGTTCGAATGGCTATAAAGTGTATGCCTTACTCAAATGCTGTCTGAAGATACGAATCTCACATGGTCAGCATATCACGCTGCGTCGAAAATTGGTATTACATTTGAAGTAAGTACATGTATTACCTTACTGCTACCTCTGCTACGGAACTCAGCTCACTCAGTGGCGACCGTACGTCATGTTATGGATACGGTCAGGGATACGGTTGCATACCTGAATCCTGCTCAAACACCTTTCCTCACCGCAGATCGTCCAATATATGCTGTAGCAAAACAAATGCAATGGTATTGGCCAAAAGAGTATGAAGACAAGTGTGTCATCATGTTTGGCGGCCTTCATAATTATAGAGATGGCTGTGCTGAAATCCATTGGATCATTTCTCCACTCAAGCAGATGGACAGAGCCCTCGCAGAGAAAGAGGTACCATCCTCAGGAACGGAAAAGTCATTTTTGACTGCCTCTAGTGTGATAAAAACACGCAAAGCTCACCAAGTTACAGCATTTGCCCTGTTCAAGCTTCTGAAGGATTCAAACAATGCATATTGTATCGGATGTGGCGGAGAAAACTAGCCATCTCTTGACTTTGAACCTTGGTGCAACAAATAGATAAAAGAAAGTCCACAGTTCAACTACTGGTTCATTGTGTTGTCAATGGAACTGACTATTCTGTCAGTAATAAGGTCGTTTTGGGCTAATTTCAAGCTCTAATGCCAAGCATTAGCAGCATTGATACCTTTCGTCATACATCGTCAACTATGCATGCTGGCTACCGGTGCACCTGAATGACATGCTTACCTTAGATGTTAAACGACGGGAAATTTTTGTGTTTAAATCGAAGTGACCTTTCTCTGCAATGGCAATCGACCAGGCCCATGAGCAATCAAAGGAGGGGGTTGTAGTTGTGACAGAAGATCCTTCTGCATTAAGAAGATGGATGGTAGCTGGACCTGAAGTTTCACGCATCACTTCATTAATATATCAATCGGGCTGCTTACTAAAAAGGATGCATATGGGCACAATATTTTGAACCGTTAATGGCTCTCTGCTATTGGTGCCATTGAGGTCCAGTGGACCCACCACATGTTGCTTTGCTTTGTCCACCCCCAATCAGCAGGGCTGTGCAGTGCCAAAGTGGAAACATAGTATTTGACTTCAGTTTAAGTGAATTGCTTCGGAAACAGAACTTTTGTGATAGAAAATGTACAAGAAACTCAATTTTTACGGTGTTGGAACAGGTTTTGGTGGCCATTTTGGAAAATGGTCGCCATCTTGGTTTTTCTACACAAGAAGTTGTTTCAGGAATATCATATGACATGGTTTGTTTGAAATAATTTTTCTGAGGTGACCATGGTTTATTAAGGATGGGTAACTCGAAATATCGGTCGGTGACGACCATCCTGGAAAATGGCCGCTATATTGAATTTATCGGATGGCTAACGACTGATACGAGGTAAGCACATCTTGCACCATTTTTTTGTATTAATAAATCAGTTATCAACAAAAAATGTAGCATTTCATTAGTAAAATATACATAATTAAGAGAAAAAACCCACAAAATACGCCTCTTTTGCGGCAATTTTGAATAATTTCTTGATTAAAAGAGCTTTTTATTATGAATTTAATATTCAATATTCATATTTTATGTGTTTCGAATACATTTGAGGCAAATTTAGTTTATTTTATGGTAAATTGTACCCACAACTGAGTCCTAAGTGATATTTTGTATTTTCGGTGGCCATCTTGGACGCCATCTTGAATTGCGATGTTGTCCCACGGCTTTGCAAACTGCATCAACTGGATTCATAATCTGCAGACTTAGACGAACGGTTTGGTATATAGAAACCTATGTTTACAGGCGAGGACCAGTTGACTGTCTTAAATGGTCTGATATTTGCAGTACTATTAAGGTAGCTCGCGGGTGAGCTTAGTTTCCATGAAAGGTGTTATTTAACTTTTCTTGAAGAATGATAATAGCCTAAGAAACATTGTGTGAAAATATAGGCAAAACTTATCGTTTGGAAGGTCTCTTTTTCTGTCAAAAACCTGGAACTTTGATGATTTTATTTTTCTCAAAGAAAGAAGAAGCTAATGACTGTAAGTCTCGTGCAATAGGTAGTCTACAACATTCATTACAAGAAAAGCTGAAAACATTTTGAATATAGGTGTTCAGAAAGATGTTATCTGCTATTTAAAACATGCAAAATGCTAAAACATTTATTTACAAAAAACTGACTCATTCAATGTATTTTGTTTTCATTTCATTCAAATATATAGTTGGTGAAATAGTTGGTCAGAAAATATTAGAAAATACTACAGTCAGGATGTGTTGTAATAACAGATTTTCTTATCAAAATGTGGGAAAATTGAAGTTGAGAAACAGTTACCCACCTTAAAATTGAAATTCTGTCATTAATATGCATTATTATTTATGCATGGATTTGCATACAATTATTATCATATTGTTTAGCATTATAATTGGCAATATCGATCTTGAAAAGGTTGACGTATTGATAAGCTTCAATGTGTGGCTATAAAGTCTGATCAAATCTTATACATGTATACCGATTTTATTGACTTGTAAGTCATTAAACTAAAACGTGCATGTAAGTGGACATGTATAATTTTACCGTATATGGCATAACTAATTCTAATCAACCAAAATTAAACATAGCATGTCCCTTGATCACTGTGTTATTGATCGACAAGTCAATTTAAAAAAAGAATTTGGATCGAATGGGACTCGAACCTATGACCTTAGGATGGCTAGTCAATCACTCTACTGACTGCGGTATGAAGTACTACACTGAATCGTATCAACATTTCCTTTATATAAATGTTCTATTATAAGCACGTGCGGAAAAAGTCTATGTCGTCAAGACGCATTTCCGCTCGCCTGCAAGACCGACTTCCGTATTCGAAAGGCCTTAAACGTAGGACAATTGCTTGTACAAAAGACAAGTGACAATTTAAAGCATGGTTACAGTAACACAGACAGCTCCTGGTTGAACTTTCTGTTGTACTGTAACCTTGCTTTAAGCATTCACTTGTCGTAAACACCTAATATTTCACAGCATATAGAGGTCGTAACTGAGAGGGTTAACTGTGGATCAAAGTTATATGTAATCGGACGTAAATCTTGTTTGGTGGAATACATTTTTCAAACCACGGCCTACTCGAAGCTTTCCTACAGCACGTCCTTTTGCTATCGTTAACTAATTCATGATCAAATCTATCGTGACAGTTTTATACCCCTTCACCGCTATACTGTCGTCTTTATCAATATCGTTATCTACAAAATCTCTTAAATGTTATATTTAAGGCAGCATAACTTACGTAATTTCAAAACAATTATCAAATAGTATCTATCCGGATCAGACGCCGCGTTGTAAACGCGTCGCCTGATTAAGATCACAACTGTTTGCAAATGCGATGACGATACAATGTTCCCTCCCTACAAAGGCCCTTCCAACAACGACCCTCTCCTTACAACGATCCTTGCAGCAGTTCCCCAAACAGGACTATTATATCTAATGCTTTTACAGCTGTAATATCATCTCCTTAAAGTTGTCATCTGCTGTTTTTCTCAAAGTAACATATTGGACATTTTTACAGAAAAAAGATTGATGACGAAAACTATTATTTGCAGTGCAAACAGTTTGGAGCCAGATCAGACGCCGGGTAACCCGGCGTCTGATCAGGCTCCAAACTGTTTGCCACCAAGATAAACAAGAATTATGAGAATTGTCAAAAAGTTGTTCTTTTCTACGTTTTAGTTCTTTGCGTTTGCGTACGTTTGCGTTTAAACGGGAAAGAATAACAGATTCTCCAGTTAAAATGTATTTCACGTGATTCGGTTAACTATACTTTTCGTCTTAACACATTTAACCCTTCTGATTAGGTTCTGCAGTGTTATTATGCAGAATGATAAAAAGCAACCGTTAATAGTCAAAAATGGACAATACTTAGTTGGACATTGGAATTGCCAATTAAACGATTCAGTGGTGAATAAGTTACTGCTTTCAGAATAGACGTTTCAAAACGTACAAAAACATATGTTTTCGTTGTCATTAATGTGATGTTAATTAAAATGACCCATTTACACCACTTGAAAAAAGGCTTTTTGCTTGAGTTGTTGTTGTTGTTGTTGTTGGTGGTGGTGGTAGTAGTGGTGGTGTCATAGGACAGCTTGGTACAGACATACTGCATAGCTGTTTTCAATTACCACGCCAGTTAGGCAGTCATGCTCCGTCTTCAGAGATTTTTGCTTGAGTGATATATCACTGAATCCGCAAACCATGGACATTTAGATTCATGTATCATAAGTGAAAATCGTACAGATAGATTGCATGAAGATTTCCCAGGAGCAACACTTTATGCAGGACCATCGTACAGTATCGTATGTAAGGGATAAAAAAAATGTCCTATTGTAATGACATGAAATACATACAGTGGAGAAAGCGTTATTCTGTCCAAACAAACGCGTTTATGCTAAAACTATTATTTCCACAGCAAACAGTTTAACACTTGATCAGACGCCGGATTACCCGGTGTCTGAACAGGCGTCAAACTGTTTACTTATCAGGTTTAAATATTTTTAAATTGTTGGAATTGTCAAAATAATTACCATTTTCTTCATTTTAATGCAATGCGTTTGCGTTTCATTTACGTTTATAACGTCTTCTTTACTGTTTAATTCGAAACCTAAGCAGACGCCGAGTGAGGGGTCCTCTGACCACCCTCTTCACTGTTTATCATTGCCCTGCATTATGCCACCCCTTGTTTGAAACCATTTTGTATTAAGCTTCTTAAATATATCCTTTCTGCGCCAAATTTATTTTTTACCTTTTCGCACAATGTCGTCTGCTAAAATGTGTCGTCTGCGAATTTATGCAAAATTGAAATCTTTGAGAGTATTTATTGATTTTTTTATTCAAATCCAAATACTGTAAAATTGGTTTTATTCGCGAAAATATAATATACGCGTTATTCCGCGAATGTGTTGCCTCGCGTCTCTAGTTTTGAAAATAGGTGACTTCTTAAAACAGGTTGAAAGTAAAGCAGAATGTGTCTTAAGGCACATTCTGCTTGACTTTCAGCCTGCTTTAAGCTACCATCTGCTAGAAACATTGCATGATGTTGCGAATTAATACAAAATCGCATTACGCGAAAAATACCTGTTTTACAGTATCTTGGTTCTTGGTAAGACGCCGATAGACGTCTGATATGAATCCAAATTGTTTGCAAAGTCTAAGTCGATAATAGTCGTTTTTCGCGATTGACACGTTTATATGGTCGCTTTACCTTTCTTAGTTAGAAAGCTCATTAAGCTCAGTCCACTAGTACAGTGGAGAATCTGTTATTCTTTCCCGTTTAAACGCAAACGTACGCAAACGCAAAGCACTAAAACGTAGAAAAGAACAACTTTTGGACAATTCTGATAATTCTTGTTTATCTTGGTGGCAAACAGTTTGGAGCCTGATCAGACGCCGGGTTACCCGGCGTCTGATCTGGCTCCAAACTGTTTGCACTGCAGATAATAGTTTTAGCGTAAACGCGTTTATTGGGAAAGAATAACATATTCTCCACTGTATTTGTGTTTCAGGGATTGACTGTTGATTGATTCAACACTTGCCCAATAGCGTGTATACAGTATTGAAAGCAGATGGATGCTTACAGAAAAATCACAAATCAAAGCCCTGCTAGCGATGAGGTTTGTATGACTTTGAGTTCGTCTGGACATCTATTGTGACCCCCCTGTGTCCGTCATCCGTCGTCGTACGCCCATCGTTTTTGTTGTTGTTGTTAAGTTTTTTTGTTTGTTTTTGTTGTTTTTTGTTGGGTTTTTGTGTGGTTTGTTTGGTTGGGTTTTTTTTTGGTGGGGGATAATATACTTATCATACAAGTTACTGATAAGTATTAAACGGTTATCTAAATAAAGTTGGTGAAAAATGTTGTCAAACAGAAATCAAGTTAAATACCAACAAAAAATGCAAGCCACAGGATGGCGACAATAGCTTAACGTTTTCAGGAATAAAAGTTTGCGGTCGACAGCTTTCGAAACTCTGACCTCATGTTTGACATTCTTTAACTCTGTTTTCCTCCCTGAAACCTTAAATGGACAATCTAAGATAGTTATTGAGATATGTTGTCTTACAAAAATCAAGTTAAATACCAACAAAAAATGCAAGCCACAGGATGGCGACAATAGCTTAACGTTTTCAGGAATAAAAGTTTGCGGTCGACAGCTTTCGAAACTCTGACTTCATGTTCGATTTATCTAGAAACATTTTTAGTTTTGGACTTAGTGTTTTCTTCACAGGTAAAATGTAATTATTACACGTGACTATCGATTTTGGTCAGTGTACCGGTGAATAATTCTGTACACCTGGATAAATTTACCTGTACATTATGCCGGAGCTGTGATAGCTCAGGGGTATCGAGCGGGATTTGTAAGCCATGTTATGCCGGTTCGATTCTACCTGGGACCAAATATCTTTTTCTGTCATTTATCTCTGATGTGAATGTTTATATGTAATGTTTGTGTGTAGAATTAACTTGACATTTGCTACTTTTGGTAACACAGGCACTCGATGACAGGATCGATATAAATTCCCGTGTCCCTTCTCATATATAAATAATACAAGGTATCCCACTCACCATTTTTTTAAGCAACGGAAGTTCTAGATATTATACCCTGACCCGGCTACCTCGCGGTTTTGTAAGGTCCTTTCGGGAACCAGTGTATTGTTACTCTCCGTTCATTCTCCGTTTGGTTCCCGAGATGTTCGGTGGCAGAGACCGATAAGCGTGTTTTGCGGTCCGTACAAAGTTTTTTTGCTGTTTCTATACCTCTGAGGTGTGCTCTTTAAGAATCTGAATGATGCCACTCTGGTTTCTTTGGGCAATCCGCACAATATGCAAATTAAGGTCGCCATTACTGAAAATCTTGTTTTCGCCAATATCTCAGTAACTATGCATGGTATCAAAATAATTTTGGTGTCTATCCCCATGTTTTGAGGGGTAAATAATCAGATAAAGCCATTTTAGTAACGATCACATTGATATTTTGTGCTGAATAGGCATATTTCGGCAGCCATTACTGAAAATCTAGTTTTCGTTAATAGCTCAGTACCTGTGCATGGTATCAAAACAATGTTGGTGTCTATCTCCATATTTTTAGGGGTAAAGAATAAGATTAAACCATTTTAGTAACGATCACATCAACATTTTGGGCTGAATGGGCATATTTAGGCAGCCATTACTGAAAATCTCGTTGTCGTCAATATTTCACAAACGGCATATCGTGTCAGAATAATTTTGGTGTATATCCCCATGTTTTGAGGGGTAAAAAATCAGATAAAACCATTTCAGTATTGATCCAACAAATATATTTATAAGTTTGTGATGAATATGCATATTTCGGCAACCATTACCGAAAATCTTGTTTTCGTCAATATATCAGCATCTACGGCATATTGTATTAAAGTAATTCTGGCGTATAAAGACATCTTGTTACCGGTAAATAATCCGTTGAAGCCATTTCAGTAAAGATCACACAAATAGTTTTTCTTAATATGCATATTTAGTCAGCCAGTACAGAAAATCTCATTTTCGTCAATACCTCAGCAACTACGTATACATATGATACATGTATTTACATAATTCTGGCGTCTGTACTCATGTTTGTAGGGGTAGAGAAGCAGATTAAACCATTTCAGTATTGATCACACCAACATATTTGGCAATATATATCATGGAGGTACAGGTTTCGGTGCACTTAAGGTTCAAACTGATCATGGTGATGAGAAATCATAGAAGTCTATGAAAACAATTATTCCTACCTTTGTAATCAATTGTCTAGGTTAATTCCCTGTAAAACATATTTCAAAAATATTCTATATTTAGCGCAATCGCCACCATTTTAATGACGTATAGTCATTTTGTGCTGAGAACGTTATGTGGTACCTATTTCAGTGAGGGTTGGTTTTATCGAAGTACAGGCTGGATCAAAAGTATGTGACCAATAAAAACATTGTAAGAATCTCTCCTGTAAGGTTTCCCACCTATATAAATATTAAAGATAAGGATTTTCTCCCCCTTGAATATATAATTGATTCCTTGCCTGTACTGCATCTCTCCCCTTTGAATAGGAAAAACAACAGCAGTAAATTTTCAGTCATTCCTTTATGAATTATATTGGCCTTTGTTCCAATTCAGTTCGGCAAGGAGTGGTAACTTAATTTTGACAAGTATACCTTGTAGGCTACTTTCGTCTTTTTATTTCTTCAAAAGAGTCGCTTAAATAATGTAAATCAAATCACAATATCAAGCCATTCAAAAAATAATTTACCGAAAAACAGTTTCCTGTATATAACGAGAGCATACTTTTGTAAGTGTACTGTACATGGAACAAAATGGACGGGACCACTTTTGTCATGTGATTTTGGTGTAGCAGATAACAAAATATGCACACCACTACAAAATTATGAAAATCAATTGTCAAAACTGTTATTTTAGAATATGGGTTTTCGGAGGGAAAATGGACATAAGGCAACTGGTTCAAATTGCTATGCTTTATTTTATACAGTAAATAAATTATCTGTTTGCATCGAATTTTGGAATGTTTTTGGACAAAGATGACAGGAAAAGTTTACTTTGCTGATAGCAAAAAGTGATCACGTAAATGATCTCTTCAAAAAGAAGATAGCGTTGTCACAGTTAAGTGCACCGAAATAGGTACCTCACTGAAACAGGTACACTGACAATACAACAATCCACTTCAGTGTACATCAAAGTTACAAAGCAATTAGCATTCCTTTTACTTAAAATGATGTATGTTGCCATTACTGAACTGACTCAGTCCTCAAACAAGTCATTTTCAACAACATTGTCACTGTCATCGACACGTCGGGTGTGCTCATTCTGGCTGGGTGCTTCCCCGTGGCATCCACAAAATATTGTGCATGGCAAGTGAGTTGTATGTCACAGACACATTGCTGTCGGACAGAGTGTATCTATAGCTCAACCTCACCTTATCAATTTCAGCTCCTCCTGTGGAGCAATAGTGACGTTTGCTTGCAATACAACTTTATCAATTATCTAGTGTGTTCATCAAGATCCCACCCAAACTCGACAGGATCTAATGGTGCATGTTCTGATTTGGGAGCTGACTTCCAAATGGCAGTGTGAACAGTTTACGATATCTTTGAATGCCTCTTTAGAAGGTGAAAGTGACTTAAGCTGTCGAGCATTTGCAACATTTGTTCTACCAATCCTTCGCAACCAGACTTCGCCACAAACTTCAGACATGTTCGATGTCACCAAGCTTTTGACCCTGTAACAAGCAGCCATGAATTATGTCGCTTCTCAAACGATGTCGCATCAAGCATAATATAAGTCGCCCACTTTGTGCAATACCACGCCATTCTTAAGGACTTTGATGACAAGCCTTTTTCTACTCCGAAGCACTGACGCACAGTGCCACAGCCTGAGAGCACATTGACGGCTGACAGATATGAAAGCAATTGTTTATATTTACTTGCAGTTGCGGCAATGTCTATAGTAGTTTGTTCAGCATGTGGTACTTCTTTTGTAAAACGACAGGTCAGGTTCAACTTTGCGTAGAAGTGCAGCAGGAGGACGAAAACGTACAATGTTTGATTCTTTCACCCGCTTTTTCAGTATTTCAGGATGACATTGTCTTCTGCAAGAATGATAGCATGGCCAGTCACGAAGAAGCGGGTGTAATTATCATACAGCAGATGGTTAAGGCAGCTGAAAGTGGCGTAAAAGAATCAAACATTGTATGTGAGGCGCTATAGGCGACATCGTTTGAGAAGCGACATAATTCATGGTTGCCTGTTACAGGGTCAAAAGCTTGGTGACATCGAAAATGTCTGAGGTTTGTGGCGAAGTCTGGTTGCAAAGGATTGGTAGAACAAATGTTACAAATGCTCTACAGCTTAAGTCATTTTCACCTTCTAAAGAGGCATTCAAAGATATCGTAAACCGTTCACACTGCCATTTGGAAGTCAGCTCCCAAATCAGAACATGCACTATTAGATCTTGTCGAATTATAAGTAAAAGGAATGCTATTTGCTTTGTAACTTTGATGTACACTGAAGTGGATTGTTGTATATGTTGCAAAACATGTTGGTGTGAGCAATACTGAAATGGTTTAATCTGCTTCTTTACCCCTACAAACACGAGTACAGACGCCAGAAATATGTAAATAAATGTATCATATGTATACGTAGTTGCTGAGGTATTGACGAAAATGAGATTTTCAGTACTGACTGACTAAATATGCATATTTAGAAAAACTATTTGTGTGATCTTTACTGAAATGGCTTCAACTGATTATTTACCGCTAAAATGATGTGTTTATATGCCAGAATTACTTTGATACAATATTTCGTAGATGCTGATATATTGACGAAAACAAGATTTCGGTAATGGCTGCCGAGATATGCATATTCATCACAAACTTATAAATATATTTGTGGGATCAATACTGAAATGGTTTTTATCTGATTTTCTACCCCTCAAAACATGGGGATATACACCAAAATTATTCTGATATGCAGTTACTGAAATATTGACGACAACGAGATTTTCAGTAATGGCTGCATAAATATGCCCATTCAGCACACAATGTTGATGTGATCTTTACTAAAATGGTTTAATCTTATTCTTTACCCCTAAAAACATGGAGATAGACCCCAACATTATTTTGATACCATGATCAGGTTCTGAGCTATTGACGAAAACTAGATTTTCAGTAATGGCTGCCTAAATATGCCTATTCAGCACAAAGTATCACTGTGATCGTTACTAAAATGGCTTTATCTGATTGTTTACCCCTCAAAACATGGGGATAGACACCGAAATTATTTTGATACCATGCATAGTTACTGAGATATTAGCGAAAACAAGATTTTCAGTAATGGCGACCTTAATTTGCATATTGTGCGGATTGCCCAAAGATGCAAGAGTGGCATCATTCAGATTCTTAAAGAGCACACCTCAGAGGTATAGAAACAGCAAAAAAACTTTGTACGGACCGCAAAACACGCTTCTCCAAAAATCAGGGGGTTGGCAACCGGACTATCTACAGAAACTGCTCTTCTAAAAGTTCAAAATGACATCTTGCAATATCTTGATAAGAATGAAATCACAATTCTGGTGATGCTTGACCTATCTGCCGCATTTGACACAATTGATCATGAAACATTACTCAATCGCCTTGAAAAGGACTTCAAAATTATTGGAAACCCACTAAAGTGGATGACCTCATACCTAACTGACCGTTACCAAACTGTCGCAGTAGATGGCGAATTATCTCCCCCAGTTCAAATGAAATATAGTGTGCAACAGGGGTCAGTTCTGGGGCCAAACAACTACATCTTGTACACAAAACCTGTCGGCTCAATTTGCAGAAATTATCAGCTGGATCATCACTTCTATGCAGATGATTCACAGTTATACTTGTCATTTAAGCCTAAAGACACATCTTGTCAACAAGAAGCCCTTTCAAAAGTCGAAGGGTGTCTACAAGACATAGTTTCATGGATGCACCAGAACATGTTGAAGCTGAACACTGACAAAACTGAGGTCATACTATTTCATTCAAAAAAGTTTAACGTTCCTGGAGATTTTCACGTTCAAGTGGGAAACTCTAAAATCAAACCATCATTGTGTGTGAATAATCTTGGTGCAAGATTAGATTCCCAAATGGATATGACACAGCACATTAACGCTGTGTGCAGATCTGGCTACGCACAGCTGCGGCAGATAGGTCATATTAGACAGTACCTTTCTCCAGAACGTTTAAATTTTGATATTTTGCTATTTTATAATGTCATTTTCGGTAAGAGCGGACGGACAATAGCAGACCTTTAGAAATATATCAATGCATAGAATTGAAGAATATCTTGAATTTAAAATATTAAGTTTTAAAAACATCCCACTGAAAAAGTACTTATTAAGCCGATTACAATTATCTATCATTCTTTATATCGAGAATCCATCTATTCAGCTTAACACATCTGAAACACACGGACATACGATCTTCCAATACATTGTTTGGTAAAATATCCAAGTTAAGACAATAATCTGTCGACCTATGTCCAAAATATGAATCTATCTATAATATTTATGCTTAAATTGTGATATTGTGCTATTTTATAATGTCATTTTCGGCACGAGCGGACGGAAAGACAGTAGCATTTCCTTATAAATGTATCAATGCATAGAACTGTATAGTATCTTGAATTGAAAACCTACCGTATAAAATGGCTCCTACTACAAAGGGACATACAAGCCGTTTATAATAATTCATCTTAAGCGGACATCTTTTTATGCCGAGGCGAAATCCGTCCTTTCAGGTAAGCACGCCTGAAACATACGGACATACCATCTTACTTTAAACGTTTGGTATAATATCCAAGCACGACGGATAGACAGTAGCAACCCCCTAGAAATATATTAATGCATAGAAATGTATTTTATCTTGAATTAAAATCCTTAAGTTTAAAATGTTTCCTACAGAGAAAGGACGTATAAGCCGTTTACAAAAAATCACTTGAAGCAGACATCGTTTTATGTCGAGGCGAAATCCGTCCTTTCAGGTAAGCACGCCTGATACCTTACCCTTAAACGTTTGGTATAATATCCAATCTAAGATTATAAGATATCGATCTATACCAAAAGTATAAATGAAAATTTAATAGTAACTCTTTAAATTGTGATAGTTTGCTATTTTTCATGTCATTTTCAGCACAAGCTGACGGCCGGATAGTAGCAAACCCCTAAAAATATATCAATACGTACACTTGTAGTACAATGAAACCTCCGAATTCCAAACCTCTCTGGACTGAGACAAAAGTTCGGTTTTCAGAGGTTTCCGGTTTAGGGAGGCTTTTTTCAAATGAACAACAATTGACCCATATATATATATGAACTGTTTGTGTTCTTAATTCATAAATTTACCATTAAATACCATTAATGAATTGATATAGCAGTGGAGAAAACGTTTTTTTTCCCAATAAATGCGTTTACGCTAAAACTATTATTTCAAATACAAACAGTTTGGAGCCAGATCAGACGCCGGGTAACCCGGCGTCTGATCAGGCTCCAAACTGTTTGCCACCAAGATAAACATGAATTATCAGAATTGTCCAAAAAGTTGTACTTTTCTACGTTTTAGTGCTTTGCGTTTGCGTACGTTTGCGTTTGAACGGGAAAGAATAACAGATTCTCTACTGTAGCAGGTACTGAGATGAGTTACTCGTCGTCCCATCTGGATGAAATTTGCTTGACTACCTAATGATATTTCTGTCATCCTTATAATTGATCTCTGCAAATAGTTGTAGATCAACAGTGTTGCATGCGAGAAAACAAAACAAAGCGTATAAACATTAAATTCCCAAACGCACAGTAGAGAGAGCTTGTCTCATTGAATAGGAACTAAATTGTCTGGTTTAAAATTACTAGACGATTATGCAATGCATTAAACAATACAACTGATACTTTGTAAAATTCCCGACGATTTATGTTCATCTGAAGTTAACGAGTGTCTAATCTAGCCCAAAACTGTTTTCAATGAACATAAGTGTTTAGCACAAAGGCGTTCAATTTGGGAATGAATAACATCTCCCCAACTGTAGCTAGTCGTACATACTCTAACATCACATGGAGACGCGTCAAACCGAACAAAATGAGACACCACGGGTGGGGTGGGAGTTGTCTATATCATCCTCTTCACTGAATGAATATCCATTCAATAAATATTTTTAATATAATAAATATTGTTCAGCAAGCATGATGAAGCTGTATAAAGATCGGTGTATCTATTATCATATAAATACAATTTGGCTCATTTGTATTCAGTTTCATCAATAAACTTTTGAACGCACAACTCCTGTGAAAAGAGCGTTATATAAATCGGGTATAATAATAATACTTGGTAAGTACACGTCGAGTAGCCTTTCATCTTTACTCTTCGCCTACTAGTAACCACTAACCTAGAATTTGCAAACATTTTAATCCAGATCAAACGCCGTTGACTGCATCGTATAATCAGGATCTCACTGATAACCCTCGTATTTAGGTTAATTATTCAGTTAGATTTTAAAAACAATTGCAGACGAAAACTTCGAAGCAGACGAGGTTGCAGCCGCTACAGGGTATTTAAAGCACACTCCGGGAAACCATTAGTCTCCTACAAGGAATTAAATACAAATCGGACGTTTACTTGAGGTTGTTTGCGGTCTGGTTATTTCCTGTCAAATGGCATATAAAACCTTAATTGAATCGAAATAAATCATATGGAGAGTAAAGTATAATCAAAATAAGGCATGATTATTCTTCTCTTTCTTACATGACATTTTAAGTGATAAAATGCTATGTGTGTCCGCCCGGTCGTCCGTCCGGGCTCATCGAGACTGGTGTAGCAAAAAACTAGCCACACACGTGAACATTTACCTGGCCATTTTGTTCTGACATTAACATTGCCAGAAGTGGGTACATGGTTAGGGTTAGATTCTAGATTATTTTATTGCAAAGTAAGAGCAACGAGAATTTGCTGCTATACTGTGAAACCTCCCAATACCGAACCTCTCCGGACTGAGGAAAGAGTGCGGCTTTCAGAGGTTTCCGGTTTATGGTTTTTTCTCTCAAATGAACAAGAATTGACCCACATCTCTATTTGAACTATTTGTGTTCTTAAAGCAAGCGTTTACAATTAAATATTATTAATGATATATCAGGTACTGTAACATAATAAAACTAAGTATTTATTACATATTTAATTTCAAATTAATATATATTTGAACAAACATGAAAATACAAATGAATTAATGTTCCAGAGAACTAATGAATATTTATCCCCCATCAACTGTTATGGAAATAAATGCGAAAGACTCAAGCAGGAAACGTAACACAAACAAACACCCACCTCTCAAGCAGAACACACACACAGTCATACCACAACAAACACACACACACACACACACACACACACACACACACACACACACACACACACACACACACACATACACACGCAATACCATTCCTTCATCTACACACTAAATAGAAAACAACACGCAAGACCAACATAAAGCAAAGTGAATATAGGAGCCCGCCTTGGTACGGTCAGTAGCAATCAATAAGTAACTATAAATTTATTAATATTAACAACCACTGGGGGGTTAAACCTGGGTTTAGGGGCGCCCAACCTCACACTTATCTCCTATATTCACCTATAAAGACAAACAGTGTACATAAAATATAAACCCTGTTCCACAACCTCACAATCAAAAAGACCGCCAGCACAGTAAGTAAATACATGTAAAACATTTAAAAAAAAAATTATGATCATTAGTAACATGGGAAAGAATTAAACATTCAAGCCCGTGTTAAAAATAACCCACTATGGCAACGGTCAAATTGTACTCAAGCGACTAGTCTGTAGTTACGAGTAACTGTAAGACATGGAAGGATCCAGGGTACGACAGAGAGGGAGAGAAAAAACAAAGCACGAAAATCCGACATAACTCTCCCGGTTAACGGCATACACCATCAATTCGTGAGATGAAAAATAAAGCATCGTTACTGAACGAAATCGTGCATATCGGTTACCTCCCGTAGATACTTTCGGTTTCAAACAATCTCTATTAATCGCGTAATAAAGACGTTAAATGCATGAAAGTGTACTTGAAATATGAAAGTACGTGACTCTTGGTAAATACTTTATCTTATAAGGCTAAGTTAATAACCTAAAACTTCAATCAAATTGAATATGAGCGTGAACCCGAGATCACAGAGAAAAAGCCGTCGGCTTATTTAGGCCATTGGTATATGTATGAAAATGCCTATAGTTTCAAAAGAAGCCTTTATAACGTAAGCTTTTTTTACCATTGTCTTATTATTCACACCTATAGCTTTTATTGTGAGACGTTTCATCAATTTATTTCGGGCAGATTTTGATTGAGTGGGTGTTTTCATTGAATTGGAGCCGACAGCAATTTAGAAAAATGCATATATATCGGGCAACAAACCATACTCTTGGCATCATACTTTCAGAGAGCATCACTTTTTAACTGTTTTAATGTTTGTTTATGCCAATTATTACTTTAAATCATTTTAGAAAGGCAAAATAACGCATGCCGACTCTTTGCCAAGAATGGCTACATCATACATTTCAAATACCCATAGACAAAAAAATACCATTATAACCGATGTTTTTCTTTTTGCCATTGTACTTAGATATGTTTGAAGAACCTATGCTGAAATTTTCATAGAGATCCATCGGAGATTTCATTTTGTCGCGTATGTCCTTAAGGACGGCTTTAAAGATACATCATCATGTAGTGCTAAGCCCTGTCTGTCGTCGCACAACCAAAGAGGAAAGCATAGTTATCAATTGTAGATTGATCGATTACCAAACGTGAAGTGCGCAGCAATATAGTTGGATCATAATCTTTTTTGAGGAAAAATCTAATACGTTTCACAAATAGGTTTTGCAAATGTATATGTCCAAGAATCTTACGAAGTCTGTAAATCAAATCACCATAAAACTCCGGATGAGAAATACCTTGCCGCAGAAAAGACTTTAAGTTACATTTATACTTGTTAATGAGAGGAAGATTTTTATAAAAGAATTTAGAAAATGTTTTACGAAGTTTATGAAATCTGTACCCCCGTTTAAGAAGCTTTTCAGTAATTGTTTTATTACAATTGTGGAAGTCCTCAACAGAGGTACAGGCCCTAGCAAAACGAATAAGTTGTGACATATAAACCCCGTAAGATGTAGAACGGGACACATCGCCATCTAGATGAGGATAATTTACAATACTAAAATCAAAATCATCTCGTTTATCGTAAATCTTAGAGGAAACAATTGCGTTATTTATTAAAAGATCCAAATCTAAAAATAGTGCCGACAAATTTGACTCGTTTGTTTTATTAAGGCGTAGTTCTTTTGGGTAAATAAAAGGAAACACCGTATCAAAAACTGGGTTGTCTATATTAAAGATATCATCTAGATAGCGCGATGTATTGTTAAAGGCTTCGATCATATCTGCCTGTGTATCAGGTTTTAGACTTAGCATAAAGTCCCTCTCATAACAGTACAAAAATAGGTCTGCGACAAGGGGCACACAGTTTGTACCCATAGGGATACCAATCACTTCGCGGTATATGGTACTCCCAAAACGTACATAAATATTATCCAGAAGAAATGATAAGGCATTACAGACATCGGTGCAAGTCCACATAGTGTAATGCTTAACCTTTTCATTTGTACAAAATGCACGATCAGTATTACACACCAGAAATAGTTTCCTTTCTCTGGCAAAAGTCTTTTCAATTAGTTGTATAAGTTTAGCTTTTATTAAATGATGTGTAAGGTAGTATATAGTGTTGAAAAGTCATACGTACTTAATATATTGCAAGCTTGGTATTTTCTCTGTTCAAGCTTCATCAAAATTTCATTCGAGTTTTTGATACCGGTAGACCAAAACAGATTAAGTCCAGAATTTCGTAAGTCTTGTAACAATACCTTTGAACATGGTCTTTGATTTTAATTAAAGACGATGTCAAAAGTTTGGAAAGCTTAGTAGTAGTACATGCACTTGAATTAGCAATAAAACGGGACTTATATGTTTTTTGTGGAGTTTTTGTTTCCAGTACATTGTTGGATGTTTGTGACATGTAATGTTGACATCAGCTTTTAATTGTTTACATGTATCAAGATGATTAGATACTACATTACGCTCCGTTAAAGTGTTTGATGTATAGGATTTGGTATTCACAAGTTCCTGGTTTAAAGTATCAACATAATGTAATCGTCGTACAATTATCACATTATTGGATGCTTTGTCAGCAGGAACGAGTGCATACTTGGAATGAAAGTCGTGTATGTCCTTCTTTAAATGACGAATGTTAAATTTAGGTTTAGGTGGTAAAAGATGGTTATTGCATATACAAAACGAAATCCGGGTATCGATAATATCAAAAATAAATTCTGTCCATTTTGAAAGAGCGTCGTTTTCAGCATGTTCTCTACGGCACCAGTTGGTACTATAATTATTCAAAGTTTCCGAAATATGATTGCGGCAAGTATCGAAATCAATTAAGGCAGGTAATCTAAATTTAGGTCCCTTACTCAAAAGCGCTCTGATGCGTTTATCTTTAATGATATCAAAATTGCCTGTTATTATATGACCCAATGGAGCGTAACAGAATTTAGAAAAAGTACAGTCTCATGTATCTGGTGTGTTTTCGAGAATTTTAAGATCAGAAACAATTTTATTGTAGTTAAAAATTAACCCTCTTACATATTTATTATACGTATAGCAAATAATAGGTGGTTCAAGATTTTTGAAATATTTTGGAATAACAATAATTGGCATGGTGACAGTTCTAGAGGTCCTGTACCAATTTTGTTTAACTGGTTACAGTTTGTTGCATATCTAGGTTACAGTATGCTAAGCCTAGATATTTGGCACAAAGTACCATCTACAAGTCCTCTATCAAGATGTTCAAACTAGGTATCTGCGGTCACAATTTACCCTGCCCGAGGATGGGGGAGTGTTTCAGAAATTTACATAGAATTATTTAATGAAATCTTCAAATATGTTTTTCTCTGAAACTAGTTTAGTCAGATGTTTAGTATTTTTTAGGAGCCAGTTTCATAAAACTTCGTACGACTAAAACGATCGTAAGTCAAAACTTTAAAATACATTTAATTTCTGATTTCTCTATCTAATCCTGTCTTGTTACATCTCTTTGAAATCGATTTTTCCAGACAATTCAAAAGAGATATCACAAGACAGGATTAGATGGAGACATATATAATAATTGAGACTTTTATAATCTGACTTACGATAACATTTGTCGTACGAAGTTTATAAAACGGGCCCCAGATGACCAATACAACTATACATCTGTACAATACTGCATTAAACTGTGATAATTTTTATGTTTGACACATCCAAACTGACAAGTATACAGTAAGCCTTTGATAAAATGTATTTCCGGATAGTTGCAATATTTACATTCCAACGCATTCGTTTAATCCATTATTCCATGCCTTTTTTACGTCTCTGGTGTGTTTTTCGGTTGAAGAAAATAGTTTATTTAATACAGTATTGAATATGCACCATAACAAATTTAATCTATGTTCTACCAGCTTATAGCAGACTGTAAGTAAAGCAAAATGCGCCTTTACTTTCAATCTGCTTTAAGTAGACATCTGTCTTCAAAACTAGAAACAGGCTATGGAGTTAAGGCTTTCGAATGGGAAAGACTAAATTGTTTCCCATTGTATCAGCACAGATATGCCAACATTTGTTCTATCATGGCCTTGTGTAACGGGGCTTTCTGGTCGAATAGGGGTCCGTACAAATAAATGTAGTTCAAGTGCTACTATATACTTAATGATGGCAGTGCTTTGCAGAATATGAAATCAATCAATCAAATCTGAAAATATAAACAAATACACACCATACAAATAGCCCGTGTAAATGGTAAACAATGAATAAAAATAGATACGGGTCAAGCTTAGCTATTAAATTCCCGATAATGTTCAAATTATATAACAATCGAATCCAATAAATACAAGGAACATATTATCAGCCATTACAATAATAACAATACAATTACAAAAACAATCAGTTACCTGGATAAATGAAATATTTAATCCAGAGGTATGGCTTATATAAAAAAAATGGCGACTTCTTTGTTGTTTGAAAGTATGACTAAAAGTGACCCGTGCAACGTCATAAAGGTGAGATAATCCTTAACAAGAAAGTTGTTAGTAAGAGTTATTTCCCATAGACCATATAAGTAATGTTATTTTTAGAGTTGCAGCGTTTATTTTAAAGATATTAAGTTATATAATTAAGAATTTGGATTAATTAAGGATCGGTTTATCTTATTTAAACTTTAGAAACAAATATGCCCTATCACATACTCCCCCTGCTTCGGAAATGTTGTCCCCAACATATAAAGTTACACCATTCTAAATACATACAAAATTAAATAGACTGACTAACATACAGACGACATACAATAACAAACGAAACTAAACGACACTGAACCGTCTAGCTGAAAGTAAATGAAAATGAAAATGATATGGCTAGCCAACACGCAAAATACAATGAAACTTATGAAAACACAAACATTTTCATAGGAATCCAATGTCTACATCTCCATTTAAGATATTACTAACTCCAACATATACTGAAGTATTCACTGAGAAAACTAAGACATCTGAATCACCAAAGTATGGCATTACAATGCGTGACAAAGTAAAAAAATAATAACAAAACATTAATTAAAAAAATGTGAAAGTGAAACAAATGAATTCACTGATTCAAATCCTGCTTATACAGCTTATTGAAATATTTAAGCACGTCTTGCTGGAATAACGTATCTCTGAGCACGGCTGTCTACTTTACTGTACCCCAAAGGTAATAGCAGATTCCTGTGTAGAACTCTAGATGGCTTGGTTCCAACAGAATCCTTCTTCACCTCGTAGACAGGTATTTTTGGATGTGGCTGTGCAACAACCACGTAAGGGGTATCTTCCCATTTGTCCGCCAACTTGTTCTTGCCTCTTAAGGAAACATTTCTGACTAGCACCAAGTCACCAATGTGTAGCTGGCTAGCTTTCGCTTTAACATTGTAGCGATTTTTGTTGGCTAGTGCTCCTTTTCCTGCTGTAGATTCTGTTTTCTTGTAAGCCTGTTACAGACAATCCCTTAAATTCCGGATGTATTGATGTTTGGAGGCATAATTGTCGTCATTGACATTCAGTCCCAACATTGCATCTATGGCCAAATTCGGATGGCGACCAAACATCAAGTAGTACGGAGAATACCCTGTTGATGTATGTATGGTTACGTTGTAGACTTGGACCATTGGTTCCAGTCAGACTTGGCACTGTCTTCCAATGTTCCCAACATCTTCAGCAAGGTAGAGTTGAAGCGCTCAACTTGTCCATTCCCCATAGCGTGATATGGAGTAGTGTGACTTTTGGCGATGCCTGCAAGTTCACATAAATCCTTGATGAGCTGCGATTCAAAGTTGGGACCTTGGTCTGAATGTATCCGTGCCGGAAATCCGTAGTGCACGGTGAAATTCTCGAACAGAATCTTGGCAGTTGTCCGTACAAGTTGGTTTCTTGTAGTTTAAGGCTTGTGCATATCTGGAGAAATGTTCTGTCACGACCAAAATGTTTTCAAAAAAAATATAAATCTGAATAAGGGGAGATCCTTTGAAAGCACAGAAAACAAAGCAAATATTGAAAATTGCAGACTCGGTTTAATTGAGTCTGTTCATGAGCAATACTGAAATGTGCAACAGTGTTCACGCCCCCTAGCACCGGCTTAAGCGGAATTCAACCTTCAACTGTAAATGCGCTGAAATCAATGATTCCAAAGGACCAGAAAGTATAACAACACTATAAATAAAACCTCCTTTGGATCATTCCAGGCGCAAGAAATCCATGCAAATCACTTCCATCGGTGCAGAGGACTGAATAGGTATTAATTCTGCTTTGTAAGGAGCTGTCTTTCTTCTGAATCACCGTGGGCACTGTTTCACCATTTCTTCAATATATGAGTCCATTCCGAGCCAGTAAAATTTTGCTTAAAAAGCGAAATGGTCCTGCCTCTGCCCTGGTGACCTAAGTCGTCATGGAGTGCCTTGAAAATCTCCTCTCTTAAATCCCTTGGAAAAACAAGCTGTAAATAGTCTTCGTCATTGACCTTTCCTGAATGATAAAGAACGTCATCTCTTAAGGTAAGTTTGCTCCAATCCCGAAAATATTTCATAACTTGGCGGCGATCTGTAGAAGAAGCACGCGGAGTTCTTGGTCTGGATCCTTTCTTCAAGTGTGCAATGACCTCAGCAATTACTTCATCTTGTGATTGGGATTTCCGCCATTCTTTGGATGTCAACGAGTCTGATTGGCATACTTCCTCAGGAACATTCTGGACGTCTTCCACATCAGGTAAGTCAGTTGGTTGTGTGGTGCTGAAAACCAAAGGAGCCTGGACGTGCTGGACCGATGCTGCAAAGGTAAGTGATTTAATGACTTGTTCATCTACTGTGTTGCTGGTTTCGTTTTCATGGAGTCTGGAAAGGGTATCTCCATCAGCATTTTGGGATCCACTACGATATTTTATCGTATAGTTGTAGCTGCTGAGTGCGGCAAGCCATATGTGGCCAGTAGCATCGAGCTTTGCCGTTGTCTGTACATATGTGAGTGGATTATTGTCTGTCCATACTTCGAACTGACAGCCGTACAAATAGTCACTAAACTTTGAATGGTAAGTTGTAGTTCGCATAGGCCAAAAAAGGTGGATTTCTACTGACCGTACCAAGGCGGGCTCCTATGTTCACTTAGCTTTATGTTTGTCTTGTGTGTTGTTTTCTATTTAGTGTGTAGATGAAGGAATGGTATTGCGTGTGTGTGTGTGTGTGTGTGTGTGTTTGTTATGGTATGGCTGTGTGTGTGTTCTGCTTTAGAGATGGGTGTATTGTTTGTGTTGCGTTTCCTGCTTGAGTCTTCTTTCGTATTTATTACTAGTTTGTCTTTGATAGATTCAAAGGCTTCCTGTTGTGCTGTTCCCCAAAGGAATGGTGTGCGTTTATTTGAAGATTTTGAAGATTTCTTTGTATTCGTACTATTTCCGACGAGGAGGTTATTCAATGGTCGAACTAGTTTCGCATATCCCTTCACAAATCTTCTGTAGTAGCCAGTGAAACCTAGAAACTTTCTTACATCTTTTGCTGTTTTAGGTATTGGCCAAGATTTAACCGCTTCTATCAACTCTTTGTCAGTCTCAATACCTTTATCGGAATCAACGTGGCCCAGGTAAGTAAGTTTTGGTTGGAAAAATTCACATTTCGAGCCTTTCAAGTTTAGATTGTGTTGTTCCAAACGAGAAAACAATGCTTCCAAACGTTCTAAATGTCTTTCAAATGTGTCCGAAAAAATGATAACGTCATCCAAGTAAATAAGGCATTCGCTTAAGTTCAGCTCTCCCATGCACTTCTCCATCAGCCGTTGAAATGTTGCTGGGGCGTTCGTAAAACCAAAAGGCACCCGATTGGCCTCATAGAAACCTAGTGGTCCTAAAGAAAACGCTGTCTTTTGCTTGTCTTCCTCTTTCATTGAAACCTGCCAGTATCCAGAACGTAAGTCTAATTTTGAGAAGTATTTTGCTCCGAATAGTAGATGAAGAGTATTTTCTATCCTTGGTATTGCATATGCTTCCTTCACAGTTCTTTGGTTCAACTTCCGGTAGTCGACGCATACTCTCATTGATCCGTCCTACTTTCTAACAATCACAACATTGGATGAAAACGGACTTTTTGAATCCCTAATTGCTCCTGCTTCTAACATGTCTTTAAATGTTCTCTAATTCGCTTCATAAGTCCAGATGGAATGTGCCGATGTGGTTCTTTAAATGGTTTCTCATCCGTTAAATGGATTCCATGCTCTATGAGATCAGTGTTTCCTAAGTCTGTTGGTCCTTTGGAGAAAATATGGTGCCATTTGTTCATGAACCTTTGAGCTTCTTCCTTTTCCTTTTCGGTCAAATTTGAGTTTCCTAAATCAATGTCAACTGTGTTTTCTGTTTCGGAGTCTGTTTCCTGACGATAAACCTTGGCTTTCACATCTGTGTCGTCACTAAAAGCGTCTCTCAAAATATCTACTTCCTTCAATTCGCATAAGTTTGCCATTCTCCATTCACTTGGCATCGTATCACATTTATATTAGGTTTCTGTTTTCGTTTTACAGAGTCGAATGAGATTTGTTCCGATAATCATTGGCTCAGATGAATTAATCTTTGTATCAGATACATCTAGAACTAGTAATATCTGCCTCTATGTATCCTGTATAAGGTATCTTCTGTCTATTTGAAGCTAGTAAATTTAACTTGAAATCCTTTAAATCATGATTTGACTTCCGGACATGCGCAGCTGTCGAGGCGGATTTTCAAACTGAGAAAATCATTTCCAAATTTTGATTTATTCAACGGAATCTAGAACCTGATTTATTGCGTCTTCTTGGCCATTCACTGCAAAACACCTAAAGGAATAAGTATCCACTGAAACTTCAACCATTTCCATTCATATTATCGGAGAAAACAACGGGGATACCCCTCCCACTACAAGTTAAACTTCAAGTGATGCAATCTACATGAGCACCGCCGGAAGCTGTAAATGTAAACATGTTTCTCGCGGAATTTACGAACTTTCTGTCAGTTTTCTTCGGAATATTTGCTATTCTAAACAGTTTGAACAACCATGAAGGTAAATTTGATGTCCGTGTTGCCGACCGGGACTCGCTCGTCACAGACGCAGGCCCGTACGCGATATCGTCAATCAGAAACGGATTTCCTGCCCTGCTTTCTGCTCGTGCCTCAGCAATAAGACGTCCAGAACTTTTTGTCGGTAAGCGCAAACATCTTCGCTACATTGGTTATCTCCTTATCCTTCGTTCATCGGACACCCAGGCCCCCAAAGTGACAATGAGTCTGTTGACTTTCCATGTGGAGAGTGTGGTAGCACTTGCGAAGATGAGAACAGTAACTGGATATGTTGTGATTCATGTGAAACCTGGTTTCACAAGAACTGTATTCCCATGAGAGATGAGGTATTCCTGCCTTACACCATCCCTGGCAATAAAGATCCATTCACATGCCTGGCCTGTGGAATCCCAAACTATGCGTCCAGCTTATTTGAATCTGTACACAGTGCTGATGAAAAGTCTTCAGTACACTCGCCATGTTCTAGTTTGCATTCTGTCCACAGTAGTGACATCTCCCAACCAGAAAGTGTATCAAGTTGTGACATTTCCAACCTCTCAGGCATCTCGAAATCTTTCGGTAGTGTCTCCAGTGAAACTAACATGCTTCCTTCATGCTCCAGTCCTGTGTCTTCAAGGAAACCCTCACATAAAATGAAGACCAGCAACATCCGTGTAACAAGTGTTAATATACAAAGTGTGACTAGCTCCAAGAAGAAAGCCTCATTTTGGAACCTGTTGGACTCTGTGAACTGTGACATTATCTGTGGCTGTGAAACCTGGCTCAACCCCTCAATTAATGATGCAGAAATTCTTCCTCCGGATAGTGCATACAATGTTCATCGTAAGGATAGAAGTGATGGCTATGGTGGCAGCATTATTCTGGTACGTAAGAACATTATTTGTGAAAGAATAGACTTGGACACACCCTGTGATGCTGTTTTCCTGAAAGCAGAATGTGTGAACAAAGAGACCTTGATTGTTGGATCTGTCTATCGCCCCACCAATAACGACGCAGAATATGCCACGCAACTATACAACGCTATCTCATCCATATGCTCCAAATACAAAAAAGCGACAATTTGGATCACAGGAGACTTCAACCTCCCATATATCAATTGGAAGAACAGTAGTATAGATGGCTACCAGTACCGTAAATATGTAAATGAACTATTTCTACGCCTGGAAGGCGATCTTGGCCTGTCTCAGATCATTGACTTCCCAACAAGAGGGAACAACATTCTTGATGTATTCTTCACCAACAGACCTGAGTTGATCAACCGATGTGCTGCCATGCCTGGTATAAGTGACCATCATGCAGTGTTTGTCGACACAGACATGTGTGCCCCCCGTCGTAAACCTGAAAAGCGTACCCTTTACATGTGGGGCAAGGCAAACATGGACACTATTAAAGCTAAGTGTAAAGCTCTGTCAGACAGTGTAGTTGACCTAGTCAAGAGTTCCTCTGACATCGACGCCATTTGGGAACATTTTAAAAAAAGTTGTAGGATGATCGTCGATGACGAGGTACCTTCCCGTCAAAGTGGACAACGCTTCTCTCAGCCGTGGGCCAACAGGAATGTAAGACGCATCACTAGACTTAAACACAGACTGTTCAGAAAAGCCAAGAAGTCAAACGCCACGTCTGACTGGGACAAGTACCATGCCATTCAACAACAAGCCCGGAGAGCCTGCCGGTCTGCCCATGACACTCATGTCTCAAACATGTTAGCAGTGGACCATGAAAACCCAAAGGTGTTTTGGAATTACATAAAGTCGAGAAAAAAGACAATTTTGGTGTATCTCCCCTCAAGAAAGATGGTGTAACCTACAGCTCAGCAAAGAAAAAGGCAGACATTTTGAACGAACAGTTTACATCTGTATTCTCAAAAGAAGACTCCACAACCCGTCCATCTTTACCAGCTAGCAAAGTACCCTCCGCTAAACACATCAGCGTCAGTGAGAAAGGTGTCCTCAAACTCCTTCAAGACATCAAGCCCCATAAGGCAGCAGGCCCGGACCAGATCTCGACTAGACTCTTGAAAAATGCAGCCGCCGAATTAACACCAGGACTTACAAAATTCTTCCAACTGTCCATCGATAAAGGGAAAATTCCATCAGACTGGAAATCAGCTTTAATCATCCCGGTTTTCAAGAAAGGCAACCGCTCCTCTCCTTCCAACTATCGGCCTATCTCCTTAACTTCTGTGACCTGCAAACTTTTAGAGCACATCATCTTCACCAACATCATGTCAAACTTCGAGGACAACAAGATCATCACAGACTTTCAACATGGTTTTCTGAAGAAGCGCTCCTGTGACAGTCAACTTATTCTCACCGTTAATGACCTAGCCAGAGGTACCGACAAAAAACAACAAATCGACGCCATTCTGCTAGAATTCAGTAAGGCGTTCGATGAAGTCAGCCATTCTCGTCTCCTGCAGAAGCTGCAACACTACGGAGTCAGAGGCGGCCTCCACTCATGGATACAGGACTTCCTTCAGTGTCGAACCCAACAAGTGGTCCTGGATGGCGCCAGCTCAGATACCTCCCTGTCACATCGAGAGTCCCTCAAGGCAGCGTTCTGGGTCCACTCCTCTTTCTCGCGTACATAAATGACCTGCCGTCTAGAGTGAAGTCCACTGTACGCCTATTTGCAGACGACTGCCTGATGTACCGTACCATAAGAAATCGCGACGACGCCATCAAACTCCAAGAGGATATCAACAACCTGCAGTTATGGGAAGCTGAGTGGCTTATGAGTTTTAACCCTGATAAGTGTGAAGTTATCACCATCACGAACAAGAAATCACCAGTGAATTGCCCGTACTCCATACACGGCACAGTCCTTAGGCCCACTAATGCTGCCAAGTACCTAGGGGTGACCATGACACCAACTCTAAACTGGAACACCCACATTGATAACATCACCAGGAAAGCCAACTCTACCTTAGCCTTTCTTAGACGAAACATATCTGCCTGTCCTCCCCTTCAGAAAGAATCTGCCTACAAAACCTACGTCCGCCCCATTGTTGAATATGCCTCGTCCGTCTGGTCCCCACACTTTGACTACCAGATCAGACAAGTTGAAATGGTCCAACGTCGAGCAGCCAGGTTTGTCATGAGGGACTACCAAAGAGACAGCTTCGTTGGCGACATGACAGAGCACCTACAATGGGACACCCTTGAACACAGGCGTGACATTGCTAGAGTCACCATAATGTACAAGATCCACAACGGACTGGTTCATGCACCCCCAGACCCTCCACTCCGCCCTACAAGATCTACTAGAAACCACGATCAGCGTTTCGCTCAGCTACCTTGGGGATATGCCTGCATACCGCTATAGCTTCTTTCCTGACTCCGTCATACTCTGGAACAACCTGTCCCAACACGCCGTGAGCCAGCCATCACTTGAAGGCTTCAAGACTGCGGTTGCGGGCATCCGCTCCCTCCGGCCGTAGACATCGATGGCCGTTTTTATTTTTAACCTACTGTAAATAGAGAACTTTTTAAAAATCAACCTTCAGCTGCGCATGTACAAAGTTTTAACCACATCGCGAGTATGCTCTGGACAGGGCCCTGCGATTACGAGGGATGATGATGATGTAACGTTGGCTTCGAATCTAATTTGTTGAACAATGATTCTGACATTGTTGTGACCATCGAACCTGTGTCTATTACAGCTCTGGCAGTCTCACCTTCTATGAGTCCTTCTGCTATATTGTTCCCTCCAATCATAGTTTCTATTACTCTTCTAGTATTAGGGCTCTTTGTTTCTTTGCCTCTAATCTGCCCTTCGACAGAGACATCTACTGGTTTAAAGAACCATTTCTTTTTTTGTTAGAGCGACTGTCTCTATTATATCGACTGTCTTCAGTTTTTTCCGTTTCATTTCCTCTCCCGCTGTTGCGTCCATTATCTTCCTTCTGATCTCCATTCTGCCTTCTATCCCTCTGACTGTAACCGTCTGATTTCGGTTGTCTCCAATCTGAGTCACGATTTCTGTCAGAATTTCTGTCATACATTCTCTCAGATTGATCAAACCTACTATTTGTATTTTGCGAACACTGGTCATCGTGTCTGTTATATCTGTCTCTATCTTGCCAACCTCTTCTCCAATGACCTCTATTATTCCAGTTGTTTGATGGGTTTCTGTCTCCTTCTCTTCTCTGGTATCCATCATCGCGTCTATTACTATGAGATTCTTCTCTATTTCTGTCTGTATCTCTATCGCGCCAACTGGATCTCTTTGAATACTTTGCTAACTCCTTTTCCATGTACTTCACTCTATCAAGTAACTCCGTCGTATATGTATACTCAGCCAAAAAAGAAAGTACCCCTGTTTTTGCATTGACTTTACATTAAGCAACTTTTTAAGCTCCATATCTTTTAAAGTACCACATCAACTCAAGTTTTATTTGGGATTTTAAAGGCTCATGCGCTCCCTAATGCATTCCAGTAAAACCATTCAGATTAAACGACACATGCGACGAAAATGAAACACTTAAATTCATTCTTATTTTAATTCAAAGGGAGGTAATTTGATAATATAAGACTTTCTAGTCTAAATTACGCCGTGAATATTGTAATGAATGAAAGTCTAATGTGATTTTATTTTCTTTAAGATAAAGTTCTAGCTGATGAAAATGAGCACTCTTGTTTGTCTTCTATGGAAAACATTTCTAGGCAAAAATGCTGTTTTCAGGAAAAGAGTTATCGACCCTTTATTTTCAATACAATGTGCCAGTTATTTAGCAACAATGCTTTCTTGTTACCTTACTCTTTCTATAAAACAACATTTAAATACAGTTTATGTATGAGACGCTGATAATGTATAATTAAAATGTGGGTACTTTCTTTTTTGGCTGAGTATACTTTCCTTTCTAGTCTCTGTAGGCTGTTCTGTCTTTATCTTATCCTCGGCTGTCGCCGTCATCAATCATTTCATTTTCCTCGATTCTGACCTTTACCATCAAGTCTTCAAATGCTTTGCATGTTTCGAAGAAAATCCGTGTGCTCAGTTTCAGCTTCAGATTAAACAACTGTTTCCAGAATCTATGCCTTAGCATCTGATCCATTTGATCTCTATTTACTTGTCCTTTACTGAAAGCTTTCTGTATGATGTTCTCTAAGCGTATGCCCCATTCAGTGACATTTTCATTTTCTTTCTGCTTAGCTTAGTAAAATGCAGCAACAATAGACTCTCCAGTTCTGACATTTCCATACAGATGTTCCAGTTTTGTCAAGAGTTCCTTTGTAGTTGAATTTGGGTCAAGGTTCAAAAGGATCTTCCTGGTTTTACTAGTAAAGGAATTCCGTATCTCCTGTCTAACTATTTCTTCCTGGTAAATTCCTGAACTGTTGATCATTTCAACTTCAACCTTCCATTCTTCGAACGTATCCTCGGTAAGTTTAGGTATCGTTGGTTTCTTGTACAGAGTGTTGTAGGGAGTAAATCTCTTTACATCACTGTAACTGTTTCCACAATCTATCTCGTCATGTTCCAGTTCTTTAATAATGCTTTCTTTCTTAATCAAGTTTTCCTTCAGTTCTTGCTCTTCCTCTTTCAACTTGCGTAACATTTCCTCTTTCAACTGATCTTCCTTCCTCAATTTCAAGTTCCCTTTAATGTCTATCTCTTCCGACATTCTCATCTCTTTCAATCTCAAATGTTCTATGTTATATGTCAATCTCTCTAGCTCATCATCTGTGTCTTGATCCATAGTTGTCGTTTGGTCTGTTTCCTTTCCTTTTGTTATTTTCTTGAATTTGTCGTCTATCCAATTCATTGTTCTGTGTAATGAGTCTTCTTTTCCGACAATGTTTGGTTCCTGATGAACTCTTCTGGGCGTAGAATACTTATCCATAAATGTTAATTTATGGGGAGTTTCTTCTAAGCGCGACTCATTCGGGATCATTATATTTCCCATTGGCCCTGAAGCTGGTATTTCCCTGTGTTGTATTCACTCTCCGTTTACTCAGTTCATCCTGCGTATCATATCTGTTGAGCTCAATCTGCTCTCTTTCTCTTTTAAGCTAATTTTGCTTATCTCCTGAAAGCTCACTTAGCTTTCTATCTCCTATAAGCTCACTATGTCTCCTGCTTCTGTTCAGCTCACTGTGCTTCCTATCGGTATCAAACCTACTATCTCTGTCCTACTCACTATACTGCCTATGTCTGTCTGACTCTCTATAACGTCTATCTCTGTCAATCATATACACATCTTCATACAGGCTGTACGGATCATTATCAATCTGTCCCAGTCGTCTCATATTTCTATCTTGAGTTATCTCCTCATGTTTCTCTTGTCTCTTTCCTGTAGCATATCTTCTTCTCTTCTTGTTGTTCTATCCTGAGGTGTAATATCTTGCCTCGCTGTATTTCTATCCATATATGTCTCCTCTTCTCTCCGTGAGCTTCTGTTCCTATCCAAATCAAGAGCTTGCTCAATTGATTCCTTATTTCTCCTTCTCTGAAGTATGACATTTTCTCTCATCTCCCTTATCTCAAGCAAACGCAGTTTTTCCTGCTCCTTCTGTTTCTGCATCATTCCAATTTCCTCCTCAAGTCGTTCCTTTCTTAAATCTCTTTCCCTGTTCCTCAACTCTCTTTCAGAGATATTCTGAGCCATGTTTATAAGCGCTAAAGGCTTTTACAGAAATGTTCTGATAAGTATTTGTTTTGGCTGCAAACAATACTAACTTATCCGACACAAACTGTGTAAATTATAAGTGTAAATGTAACAGCTATAGGACATATGTTATTGCAAAGTGTTACAGATATAGTGTATGTGATGTGTAATTGCAAAGTGTTACATCTTTAAGTGCATAATAATGCCAAGAAAAAAAACACGAAAAAAACAACAACAAAAAACAACAAAAAACCGTAAGGCCTTTTTATACGACCGCGCGTTATTCCGCTTTAAATCCGCTGCGTCCGCGTTTTAGACAACACCCGGCTACCGCGACTATACACAAAAAGACATCAGCTAAATAAACACAAAAGTTGTCCAATATCTACACTGCATAATTACTACGTACATCGGCTACATACACACAATAGTTTTCCAATACCTTTACTGCGTACCCGATAACGATGTCTGCTTAATTTCCAATACTACACTACACAGGGGGCCAACGGAGTATCACGAGGATCGTTTCGCACAGAAGTCCTGTATATGTTCCGCACCGATAAAGTGCATATTTTGTGTACCCAAAACAAAAGTAAAACACGAATTTCCTTGAGTGTCTCTCAATTTCGCCTATACTTAGCCGGAACATATTATCAAATAGGTCCGATGGTAAGTAGAATGATTTCTCGAGCAATCTACGTACAAATTTCATATTATTCATTGTATTACTTGCAAAATAACATAGTAATTTATCCTATGATGTAAAATGTTTCAAATGTATGCTTTTTGGTAAACAATGCTATTAAACATGATATGAACATTACCTTTTTAGATTGATTGTATCAATGGAATGTTATTTGGGTTATAAAGAATATGTAGTAATGCAATAAATGGATTTTAAATCGAGTTTAACAAATTAACCGTGTATAGGTGCCGCACAGAGTATGTATATGTTACTAAATGAAGTCCATTTTATATGTATATGTTACCAACTGAAGTCATCATTGAATTTATAGGATGAAAACCGCCACGTATCATGCACTTACTGTTGCCTACCGTTTATCTCGAAAATAAATGATCTCCACCAAATCTGTTGATAGTGACTGTCCAGTGAGAAATTTTTTAAAGGTTAACACACAAAAAAATCGGTCCATTTCATGTAAGTTTCTGAAGCAGTTAAACGTGCAGGACTAGGAAATGAATTCGATCAATCAACTGTTGCGGAAGCAGACGAAGCTGACAGAGTGTTGAATTGTCCGATCAACCACAATACACTGTAATTGTTATGTACGAAACAAATTCAAAGCGACATAACGTCTTTAAAAATGTTGCATCCCGTATTGAAAACCTCATGAACACCTTCGTCTATGGAATTAATTAATCTGTGAAAGTTTGCAGCATGTTCTTTATAGGGCTATAATTTTGTAAAACAGAAACAGCCAATATTCCAAACTACACGAACACCTTCATATACATGTATAAGCAATTACTCTGGGAAAGTGTTAAGAAAAGTGTATGAGAAGATGCACAATATTTTTCCTATATATATTCTATTTATGAAACAATGATTTAATAATTACCTATATACTAGCAGATGGTAGCTTAAAGCAAACAGAATAAAAGTACATTAATGCTCATTCTGCTTTACTTTCAATTTGCTTTAATAAGTGACTATCCGTCTTCAAAACTAGAAACAGGCTTTAGGGTAATGGATGAATGTCTGTTATATTACACGTTTTATCAAAAATCGAAGAGAAAATAAATGGATAGTACCAAGTGTGACCATACCACATGGTCTGTGACGTAATATGTGGATACCACTGGCAGTCAAATTGTCGACAGAAAGGCCTCCATTCGGAACTTCAATCAAATGTAAGAAATTTGTTTTAGCCGATATCAACGAAACATAGCCTATGATACGGGGAACTGGATTCTTTACAGTGGTAGCAATGGATTGGTAATATACTGAAAAACATAAGTAACGCATAATGGGATTCATTGTAGAAAGGAAATGTCCTATAGGAGTTATAACAAAAAAATGGTATGTGAAATTACTAATGCATTATTTTTGCAATCAACAAACAACAAAAACGCTTGAAATTAATTTCTTTTGATTGCTTAATTACTAGTTCTAAACCCATCCCTATGAAGAAAAGTGAAAAAACAGCATCTTTAGTATCGCGTATTGCATTTATTGCCTCTAGTATTCTCCTTGGCATGGAATTAATCAACCTGGTGATTCTCTTAAAACATATAATTCCTCCTGTAAAGCTGCGAGGTCATTGACGTTGTTTGGGACGTTACGTCGACGCCTGACATTGCGGTCTAAATGGTTGCAAAGGTGTTCAGTTGGCGACAGATTTGGGCTGTAAGGTTGCCTAGGTTGAAGAGAGAATAAGCGAAGTGCGTGGCGTTGCAACCAGTCCATGCGAAAAGCACGGCGTCGATGCGTTAGTGGAAATCAAACGTACGGTATGTACGCCCGAAAGCCGCATTCTCTGAGATGCCTGATAACCGTGACGGAATGTATCATGTCCCAGTGACGCCCTAATGTGTTATTGGCCATCTCTGCCGTCGTTGGGAACCGGGTTCTTAAAATCACAAGGCGTATCTGATGGTCCTGACGGTGCGTCGTTGGTTTGGTGCGTCCACCTCTCGGTTAATCATTTACGGTATTTGTCTCCAGCAAACGATTACGGAATCGGAAAATCGTTGATTGTACGACTCCCAGTTGTCTAGCGACAGTTTCCTGTGAACGCCCTTGCATTAGAAGAAACATAGCTCGGTACGATCATTAACGTTCAGCCTATGCCTCACGTTGAAAGTTGTGCTTAACTGCAATGCTGATTTAAAGTCAGTAAGCGTACTGTACATTTCAACCAGTTGAGTCCTTTTGAATTTGTTTCACCGGAAGTAGGTCGGATAGCTTACGTCAAGGTTTTCAAATATGTCGGTGTAGAATCCAATTATCACGCAGGATATGCAAAAGTTTCTGTTTGATAATCGTGGATCAATTTTAACACACGGTGTATCGATACTCTTGGTTGTACTCCCATACAACCGATACATAAGTTGGACACATTATGCGTTACTTATTGTTTCAGTATACATTTTGCCTGAAAATGGGGCAAATTAGTTGGCAATATCTAGTATTGAATTGGCGTGGTACCGGTATCATTGTGTGTGTTAACTTTTCTGGATATTTGCCTCGTTTTCAGACAAAAACTTTAAAGTATCCATCTAGTGACAAAAACATTGACATCATTCTAAAATAACTTATTAATAAACTTAGCATAGGCTATGTTTCCTTGAAATCGACTCATAAATAAAAAAAAACAAAAAAACATTTGATTAAAATTCCGAATCGAGGCTTTTGGGTGATAATTTAACTGTCAGTTGTACCAAAGTTAACGTCACAAACCACTTGGTATGGTCACACTGGTACCGCTTGACTGGACGGCCTCATTGCTAAAAGTGCGCCCACACTTGCTCTACGTCGGGCGTACGGCGGTCGCAGAAAAGTTAAATCGGGCAGCGGGCATTATATAATGTTATGAAGACTTGTAGCCTAATCCACTGCATGTATATATTGTGCAATAAATATGTTTAAACTAAACGTGAAATCGGAAAAGTCTTGCGCTGACCGAAGAAATCCTAGTGTGGCGGCCGCACGGCAGATCCCAAATTTTTACTGGCCGTAGAGGTCGCCGCAGTTTTATAACGCGGAGTTATAAAAAAAAAATTCATTTCTACGATGGCCGTAGAAAACGACACGCCGTAGAGCGGTTCTGCGGCTGCCGTACGGACACCGTGCGGCCGCCGGGACTCAATGGTTAATTTTACTATTGGGCATTTGCACTTTTGTTCATATGTGTCTATTGATCTAAAAGTGGGTTTGGATGTTCTTTTGAGACATAATGCTGTCCATATATGGCCTTTGAGTTCTCGGTGTAGTTGGACTGACATGAGTTATGTGCACGTGTAGCAAGCCAATGTGTGTAGCAGGAGCAGCATTAAGACTGCACATCAACGGCCGCCGTACGGCCATTGTGCGGTCGCCGTGGGTTTTATTAGAAGTCGCGGCCGCCACAGAGGCGCCGTACGGCTGCCGAACGGAGACCGCATTGCCGCAAGTTTTTAACCCCAAAACATCAAATCTCGCCTTGCGGCGGCCGCAGCAAATGTAAGCACAACACACGGCGTTCGTAGGAAATCTACGGCGGCCGGAAAATTGATACTCGCCGTAGAAATAATAATCCATGCGACTGCCGTACGGCCGCCGCAAATGTGAGCTAGGCATAAACGATACATTTTTCCAATCCATTTTTTGTCACTGCAACAGAAATCAATTAATTGACTTCAGGAGGTAACACATACACCTTCTGTTGGAAACGTATACACATAAATGCGACTTCAGGAGGACACATACACAGTCATTAACCCTTCAGGGTACATTGATTGATTCAAAGTTGTATACATTATTGTGAAAAATAAGTTGAAAAATTATGGAAAAATGATGCTATTAATAAACATACATCATGTCTGAGATGGGGTTCCAGAATATTTGTAAATATAGTGGATCATTCCAATGTTTTTTTTTCAATAATCGCCCGGTAATATTCATTTAAGAGTGACAAATTGACGTCTGTGCTTGAAATACATACTTATTTTCCATAAATAATTCAAGAAATGGTATGTAAGCAGTTTATTCACGAACCTATACTGTAATTTGCAAAGAAATAATTCAACTGATATGTGTGTCTATGGACACAAGTGGTTAATGCGAATGTCAGCGTATAAAAAGTGCACACAAATGGGTGTGTTTACATGGATTGTAGGTGCGAAACATATACGGGACTTCTGTGCGAAACGGGTCTTCGTGATACCTCGTTGGCCCCCAGTGCACTACGACTCGTACACACTTCATAATGCTGTCTGCTAACACCACGTGCTAAACAAATATCCGATACGTACAGTACACAACTAGTGAAGAGCAAATTTATCGATAAACCCTATCTACCACTATCACTGATATGATCTGGATCAACACTGTTGGTTAATTTCTCAGTTTGGTAAAGTAAGGGGTTGCATTTCAAACCATTATCCTGTATCAAGTATACATCAGGACCAAACTTAACTCCTTTAATATGTTTAGGATTTATTTATCAATAATTAATTATTAATTAAATTGCAAGGGGTTTTTCTGCTTTAATACTGAAAAACACCTGAAAATAAAGGGTTAAATAATTCAACACAGAATACTGTTAGTAGAAACTGTAGCGTCTACATGCAACGTGAATAAGTGCTGTTGGTTCTACATGAAGTTTATAATACCTGTAAACAAGATTCAATGTGTTTTTACCAATCACAGGCACTCGATGACAGGATCGATATAAATTCCCGTGTCCCTTCTCATATATAAATAATACAAGGTTCCCTCACGCCATTTTTTTAAAGAACGGAAGTGCTGTTATTGTATCCTTGACCCGGCTAGCGCGGTTCTGTACGAATAGGGTTAGGGTTAGAGTGATGCTTACGATATGCTGACTGATGCTGTTCATGCAGATTGCTTTTCATGCAAATCTCAAATTACAAAAAATATAGCCGTTCAACATACACTAATTTTACTCTTATTATATAGATATTACTTAGTTCTACTAGTCGCAAAAGTTTTATGAAAATCTACAGTGGAATTTACATTTTATACATGATTTCCAGAAATTCTGACAAAATGTTAACACAAAACGAGTAACTTCCCTTGAGTTCAACTTTAAAATGCCGTCAGCTCTAAATAAAACCATAAGTTAAACCGGTAATAAGGGATCATTGAATACGATAGCCTGTAGATCTTTAAAGACAGGTGACTGCTTAATGCAGAACAAAAGTAATGCATAAAAGCTCCTTTAGGTTCTATCTTTTAGCATTACTTTTGTCCTGTGTTAAGCTGTCATATAGGCTATACATCCTCACAAAGTTTAGCTGTCACTTGACTATACTTGCATCTGATATTATTCATTATTACGTGACTAAACATAGTCTGTCCTTTGATCACTGCGTTATAATAGAACCTTTGGATTGCTAGTCAATCACCCTACCAACTGCGCTAACAGAGAAGACACTGAGGCTGATCCAACGTTTCTTTTTGTCAATTTTATACTATAACCACGTGCCTAAAAGATCAGGTGAAAGTCATCAGCATTTCCGGAACTCGAGATGCGGGCCGCCCGCTGTCGAACCACCTTAAGATTTATTATTGTTATATGCTCAGTATTACCAATAGCAAGTCCTTTTTCAGTAGAATGTGTTGTTCACCAATTGAATGTTTTAAATTCAAGATAAACTACAACTATATGCGTTGATATATTTCTAGGGTTCTGATCCGAAAATGTCGTAAACTAATAAAGAAGCAAATTAGCAAAACATAAACAGATACATTTATACTTTGGGAATAGATCGATAGCCCACGGTTTTAGGTTGAAAATAATGTAAAGGTTTACATATATTACTCTCCGTGTGTAGGCTGCATATGTGAAAACAAAGAGAGGCTTATGATGTCTATATTTTGTTTTTTCAAAGACACCAAAGGGTCTTATAGAGGTTGGCAGACCCGTATAGACCGGCACACGTACGTCCCATATATTTGGTATCAAACTAGAGCTGATGTATACAGTTACAAATGATCCTAATGACATGGTCCGGTGGGGACTCGAACTCATAACCCCTGGAATTGTAATTGACCGAATAGCTACTTGACCATGTCCGCCGCTGCGAACACATCTATCCGAATAATGCGATATAAATTTGTTGTATCGTATATAGTAATTATTGTTATAAAAAAATAAGGCATTGATTCATTAATCCATGCAATTACAGACGGACAAAAAGTGTACACCCTATATAGACGATTCTATTTTCGATAATTAGACGGCCGCCATTATGAGTCACGTGACATAGCCGCCATTACGAAGCTGCGCATTAAGCAATCGGAGAGTGAATCAATTAATACATATATAGTGACACAATCACTAGTAATATATCATTTCTTTCGAAATTAAGTTCGCTTTAGACACAGACATTTCTGTTTCTTCGGTTAGAGACAATAATGCTAAGAATTAGAGTAATTTTTATTTCGAGTGATATAATAAGAGTTTTTATTAAATTGATAATCAACAAAAACAATGACCCCGCCGCCCCCATCCTCTTTCCGCTACGATCAAATGAAAACGACGGACCGAAATTGTTAAAAAATAATCAATTACATAGCCTTATTCCCGATATTGTCTTAGATCTAGTTCTTTATTCAACATCTCCGGAATGTCGAATTAAATAATGTCTTTTAGTTTGGTATTTCTGACTGAGCTCCAAAGATGTTGTTTGTAAAGTACACATTCGTTTCAAAATCATTTCTCATCAATTAAGCGGTAGCCATAAATTCAGGTCAATGTTGGTTCGGTCACCAAAGTTACATCACTGTGCATGTAGGTCATTTAATTACCAACCAATGTGCAATATTTCCGGTTGACTGGTTTATCCTTCGAGTGGGGGGTAGATTGCGTAAGACACCCGCAGTTTTATTACCCACTAGTAAAACACCGACATAATCATACCCCATGGATACTAGATAAGACCCATATAGCTTTGTCGGCTAAAAGTCAAAAACTAAAATATTTTTAAAGAAAATATAACATTAGGATTTCAATTTAATTTTAACACAGTTTTGATTCAGATCGACTCCGATAACATGGGCTTCTGATCTGGTTAAATACTGCGCTTGACACTTGTATTAGTGTTGCTTTCCTATTCATCCTTAGAGTGTTAATCGCCACATGAGTAACACGTGCAGTGTGAATCCAGATCAATCGGATGCAAAGTAACTGGAGTCTTGTCTGGATACAGACTTCAAATAATTTTTAATTGTTCATGATAATAATAATACTTAACCAAAAGAGTGTTGTTCGCCATTTGTATATCATTCGCCAGCATTGTGGATCCAGATAAAAAACCTAACCAAGTTATTTAGCATATGATCTGAATCTCCCATTCAATCTTGTATCTCAGGAAGGTTGCCTCCTGCCACATCGAGAATATGTTGTGCACATCTGTGTCTAATTAAGTAATTAAAGATTTTACACGACCCATATAAAGTGTGTAAGCCATCAGAGATGTATTTTAGCAAATTATATAGATCTTATTTTAATGAGGGATTATGTTGATGAATGCTTATTGTCACCTCTAACTTTCATTCATGTTTACATTCAACAGCAAATTGTGGAGTTATTTTATTATTTTGCCTGCCGATCCCGACACCACTTATATTTGCAAACAGCTTGGAACAAAATTAGACGCCACGTAAAGCGGCGTCGGATCTGGATCCAAACTGTTTGACACTCATATTCAGATTTTTCTTCCGTTTAAAAAAGATTAAAAACTTATTTTGATTTTTTTCTTCTGCAGACGGTATGTTTGAAGCAAACGACAATTCACAATGCTGAGGCTTAAATTCTGCTTTAATTTTTTCGTATGAGTTAACATATAAAATATAAAATTAAAAAAATATTCAATATATATTATTAAACTTATTAAATAGATCACCCCTGAATCTTCAAATGAGCATTTTCAGTTTCCAATCAAGAACTGTCCCTGTTTTTTGGTTGTTGTTTTAGGGTTTTTTCTTTTGTGTTTTTTATTCGAAAATATTGTTATCAGTGCAGACCTTGCACTGATGCCTATATTCAGCTTGATTGTTGTTAATAAGATGAAAGCAAAGCAGAATGCTTATATGATAGCTTATAGCTGTACTTTCATTTTGCTTTAAAAAAACATGCGTAAACAAGACCATTACAAGATATCTTACAAATTGTCAAGCGTACCGGACCCTTGAACAATAGACAGAACGAATTTCGACAAGATCAACGCCTTCATTACCATCCCGTCATCTGCTTTAACCCTTTTCTCCATCGATATAATCTACCAAATTTTACGGATTTACGAAATACTTTCTATATCACTGCAGATGATTGCTTAAAACAGAATGCGCTTGTAGGCATTATCCTGAGCCTGTTTTATGTGGTCATCTGTCTTCAAAACTAGAAACAGGCTATGTTCTAACAACTGTCGTCTGCTTCTATTTCTCTCTTTGAAAGTTCTAGGTAACTTTAATTAAATAGAGCTTATATCGTTATGAATGATGAACAGTTCGGTTCCTGATCAGAAGCCGAGTTATGCGTCTGATCAGGATTCAAACTGTTTGCAAATAACCTGTGATCTATCAGGGAAAAGCGGTAATGATTGACCCTTTATCGATTTCGTTCGTTGCGCAGCGTCTTAATGGCGGACGGAGATATTGAAGAGTAGTTATCAGGGGAAATAAATCATGCAAAACTTTTAAATAGAATCGTCTATATTTGGCATTAAAACTGTTACTAAGATACCGAGCTACACAAGTAAGAAACAGTATAGACATTTTTACATTATATCGCAATTCGCATTTAGTAGATCAATGATATCTAAACATCTTTTAGTTGAAAAACAAAAGGGGTCTATGACTTGTAGGTTGTCGAGACCTTACAAACCGATGAACAGGCATACACTCCAAATAGTTAGTATCAACCTATAGCGTAATCATATATTTACCATCTATAACAAGTTTGCATCTAATCATAAGTTTGAAATAACTACATAGGTTAGAACCGGACCATACATTAACTTATTTAATTGGGTTATGATTTAATTAGAAAAAAACTTTTTGCAACACGAAGACTTTTGTTTCTTTACCAACAAGAGGTTACGTAACAGCCTTCAGTATGGCCTTGTCCTCATGATAATTAATGTTTGCCTAGAACAAGATTCGTAACAAGACGGTAGGACTTGTATTCGGTATCTAACCCTTTTGTCGTTTTTCAAATCGCACCTTGTTGGAAACAATTTCACATAGTATTTATTTGGTAACCACAGATCCCCGATTGGTAGAAACACAATGTTTCCCATTTACTCTATACGTATTCCCCGTTTGATAAATACACACAGTTCCCCATTTAGTATACACTAGTTCCCCGTTTGGTTTATACACACAGTTTCCCATTTACTCTATACGTATTCCCCGTTTGGTATATACACAACGTTCCCCATTTAGTATGTACACTAATTTCCCATTTGGTATACTCATAGTAAAATAATCTCAGTATCTATTGATCTATGAAACTCTATGTGCAAACGACGGAGATTATCCCCTCTGCCTAGAACTTAAAGGAAAGCAGGCCGATGGTTTGATCCCATGCGCTTCTTTGCAACGAATGCGATTATCAGAAATCATCTTCCTGAAATCACTATCATCTAATCTCATCATCCCTCATCATTCATCGGCGCTACATGACCTATTTTGTGTCACAGTGCCTTAAAGCTTTAATCATCCATCCATCCCGAGCATAGCTGCCTGGTCAGGGTATATTCACTATACTGTGTTTGAAAATGCGGTAAAATGAAAAGCTTTGGAGTATATGATTAATATATTGATATTTATTTTGCATAGTTATTTATCTGGAAAACTGTTTTTTGGGGAAAACGTTTAGCCCTTTACCAGCGAAAATAAATACCTCATTTTGTTGCATTTTTGTGACTGTATACTGTAAAATCCGGAATATAGGCGTATACGCTTATTTTGTAAATTAGTGACGCCTCTATGCGCTTATTTTAGCGTATGCGCTTGTAAAGAAGGACAGACGGCGCTTACTTTCGAAGTCAAAATAGACTTACCGTGTTGTTGATTTGATCGTGTTTTAACCGGAAGTAATTCGAAAGTGAAAGTAGACTGGGTCATTGTTTTCCTACCGCTCATTTCCCAGACTGCACCTACCCACTTAGTGATTAAAATACGTCTGCCCGAAACATAAATGGAGCCGGTACTGATATAGGTTCTCGTGCATATGTTTTTTTGTGTGTAAAACCTCAAGTTGTTTTTTCATTACATCAAAAAAACGCTAGAATATGACTTTCTCGCTAATTTTTCTGGCGACTCGACCATTCAGTAACTAATACCAATCAGCGTAAAGTTTACACCTGTTTACCTGATGTTATTAAGCATAAACGAGTGAGAAGTTGTCATGTTATCAAGTTTTCTACTAGTTTTCACACATTTACCCATATCATATACCTACCTATTGTTGCATGCGGACACTACACAATTTGTTTTGGTGAATTTAATGCTTTTTTAATAATTCTATGTCCAGTTATACAGGGCGATGCTCCTTTGCTTTTTGTACAGCATTATTATTATGTACTAATTACATGTACTTAAGTATTCGCTTTAATTTTAAGTTGAACTAGTAATTGCTAGTAATTGATATTGAATGTCCAAACCACGGTCTTTGAATTTATATTCACGTTTCAGACTCGTCGGACACGTGTGACACATGGAACGAGGACGACACTCAGAAGAATATAAATGAAAAAACGTGAAGTCGAATGTAGTATCCATTTTAATGAGGGGCTCTGTTAGATTATCCACTTGTCCTTTTTTACAATTTCCTTGATATCAACAACATTATCATTTCCAGAAATTGGGTGCACATTGGCGACGTTGCAATAGCTTCCTGTTCGACCCCCCTCCATGAATAAATTGGCTTCATGGGGGGGGGGGGGGGGGGCTGGAAAACCCATTGCTGTCCCAAACTTTTGCTGGAAGATCTGCTCTCTAAACTGAAAATATGTGGTGGTGAGAATGAAACCTAAGAGATCCATGATGTCTTTCACTGTCAATTTGGTGCATTTCCTTAGTGTCCTGTCTTGTTCTGCGTTCAATTATCTCCATAGATCTTTCTATCGGGGTGGTGGTAAAAAGAGAAATCCCATCGTGAGAATTAAAAATGTCATCATCTTGAATCATTACCCCCGACATATGTTCACTAAAGTCTTTAGAGTTTTTGATATGTTGATCAGTATTCCCGACAAGAGGTGAAAATATATCTGCTAATAAACGTGACTTTCTATACCCTATAGAGCCTTTATAATCCACTGTGTGGCGTAGGGGAGTATTGGGCTTAATTATCTTTGGGGTGCAGTACATCTCCTCGCGATCTCTGTGGGGTACAAGTCGTCATACTGACCCTAAGACAGTTTATTTTCTTTTTTAAGAAGTTGGAGTATAATTACAAGTTTTCTTTTGTACTTACTAGTTGGATCTTTCGGTACTGTCATCACTGAGCATTTACAACACTTTCTTTTTATAGTCCTCCTTATCTAACACTAATGTTTCTCGTCCCTTGTCCGCAGGCAGAATGAGGATATCCTGGTCCTTACTCAAAGCCTCAAGAGCAGCTTTCTCATCTTTGTTGAGATTCGGAGGGGGCAACTTAGCACTTTTAATCATTCCGGTCACTTCCGCTCGCAACGAAGCTCGCCTCGATCCAAATTCCATGTCGCTTGTTCAGTTGCTATAATGAAATCCTTTACTGGGATCTTTTTCAGGAGTTACCGCGTAGTTCAGTCCTTTCGAAAGTACGCTTTTATCTAGATAATTGTTTACATGAAAGGTTTCTTACCCACTTGTCACTGTGTTCTTTTGCCTCGCTTCCTTCCGAAACCTTTTTTTCTTCTCAATCCACCTTCGTATTTTCTCCTGGTGCCGCCATTTTGTTTGTTTATAAACATTCTCGTGAACTCTCCTCAGGTGGGAGCGTACAATTTCTGAGCTGTCGCTAGGCAACTGGCTGAACAATTCCTGCGTAATCTTCTCCTTTATTTCATATAATGTAGTTAAACTGTTGTTCGACACACAATAAAACAACAAAATGCAATATATGCACAACATCAATTGACTGTGTGATACATGGTGATGTATTCAGCTCGAGACGTTTTTGGCGATTGTTGCCGGGACAGTGCAAAACAAAATGCAATATATACACATTACCAATTAACAGTACGATAAATGTTGATGTATTCTGCTCGAGACTTTTTTTGTCGGCTATTTTCGGAACAGTGCCAAACAAATTGCAATATATACACATTACCAATTAACAGTATGATAAATGGTGATGTACACACCCTTTAGCGCACTGCCACCTGGTGATATGTTTACTATATGCCTTGGAAACAGACGAAAGACAACTTAATAAGTGTTCAAATAATTTCATACCCAGAAACATTGGTTATTTGAAGTAGAACAAGGATTCTTGTATACCACAAAGTATAACGCAGAACCTGTACATGTACATGTATGTGAACGACGTCACGCTCAATCGAAAACGAGGTTGGAGTAAAATACAACCTGTAAACTACAAGGTTGACGATACATACGTTGTATTTTACTGTGCAGATACACGCAGGAATGTTCGATATCATAAGAATAAATGATTAACCAATATGTATTAAACATACTATATACAGCTATATAGGTTTGTTGAGTTATATTCAACATTGTAGACAAGGATAAGGGATCTTAACGAATAGTTTGGGATCTAGATCTGGTGTAGATCCAAACTATTAGTTTTGCTTTTAACATTGATCTGTTCTGATAATTATGATTAGAAACAAAATTCGACATTAATATTTTTAACAGTTAACCTTTTTCAAAAGAAGACAGTGACTCAGTGCTAGGAGAGTAAACTTTGACATGTATAAACCCATTACTCCATAAATACGCTTTTTTACGCCATTAATTTATTCTTCCACTGATAAAAATAGATGCAATTTATGCAGTCATAAATATCTAAGATAAAATATATTTACTATATTTTAGAAGATGTTAGCTTAAAGCAGGCTGAAAGAAAAACAGAATGCGCCTTAATGCACATTCTGCTTTACCATCAACCTGTTTTAAGTGGTCGGCTATTTTCAAAACTACGTAAAAACAGGCTATGGGGTAATATGTTAAATAAAGTTGTGGATAGTTCGGATCCAGTTCGTGCCACATTATACATAGGGCATGATAAGAGTCCAAACTACCTGTCATCGAAGTCATTATGGGTGAACAACCTTGGTGCTAGATTTGATTCCCAAATGGATATGACACAGCACATCAACACTGTGTGCAGGTCTAGCTACGCACAGCTGCGGCAAATAGGTCATATTAGACAGTACCTTTCTCCAGAAGCTACAAAGACTTTGGTCAATTCTCTGGTCACATCAAAAATTGACTACTGCAACTCACTGCTATATGGGATTCCCCAAAACTCACTACGAAAACTACAGCGTGTGCAAAATACAGCAGCCCGCATCATTACCAGGACTCCTCGGTACAATCACATCACTCCAATCTTGAAGGAGCTTCACTGGCTTCCAGTTCAACACAGAGTTGAATTCAAAATTCTGACACTCACATACAAAGCCATGTGCAATGATTCTCCAAGGTACATTGTTAGTATGCTGGACGTGTATAGACCTCGAAGAGAGTTGCGGTCTGCGAGTAAATCAGTATCGCTGGTTGTGCCGAGAAGTCGTTTAGTGAAGTTTGGAGATAGAAGTTTCATGCATGCAGCCCCAAAGCTCTGGAACTCTCTACCATCAGACATCAGAGATGCGAGCTCAGTTGCAGTCTTCAAAAAACGTCTGAAAACACACTTCTTTAATATTTATTATTAGAACACATTAGGAAATGGATGTCTGCTACCTCCGGGCCATGTTCTTGCTGTAGATATTGTGGGTCTAAATGGGAGTTCTGGAATTGTACCGTTTGCCCATGCCTGTTCGGTGGATCTTGATGGTAGGGATTGCCCCTGATCTCTTTGAAACCGACTGGCTTTGGGTTTGCGGTATAATTCAAGGACAGCTTCTTATCTTGATGTTTTATAAAGTAAGGGTGTAGTTTCAGCCATGGAACATGTAGGTCCCGCGGGTGTGGGGTGGAGAGGGTAGATGACTGCTACCCTAGGGCTGTGTTCATTCTGTATATGTTATGGGTCTAATTTTTAGTTCTGGGGTTGTACTGTTGACCAATGCCTGTCTGGTGGATTTTTGATGGTAGGGATACAACTCTGATCTCTTTTGAAACCAGCTGGCATGGTCTGTGGTACAACTCGTGGACAGCTTTCACTATTTTTAATAATGTTATTGATCTTCTATAGAGTTTTTAGTTATGGTCGCATGCTATTATTCCTAGTTATGTTACATTAGATGGCCTGCATTGGGCGCTCTGCTATTATTTCTATTGGTCGGCAATCTTTAGCCGGTTGGTTCATTGCTGATTGATAGGGGTAGTGTGATTGCCGTTTTGGGGGCTGTCTTTTGTATGTTTATTCTTATTTATTTTAGATCTAATTATAGTTATTTGTGTTTTGTCGATGGCCTGCATTTGGCGCTCTACCATTATTTATATCAGTCGGCAATACTTAGCCGGTCGGTTCATTGCTGATTGATGGGGGTAATGTGATCGCCGTTTTGGGGGACTGTCTTTTATATGTTTATTCATGTTTTATTTCAGATCTAATTGTAGTTATTTTGTCTTTTCACGATTTATAGGTACATATGTGTTATTTCATGTAAAGCGCTTTTGAACGCACAATCCCTGTGTGAAAAGAGCGCTATATAAATCTGGTATAATAATAATAATAATAATATTGCTTCCGAAACAAATACATTTTACTAGTAATTGCATTTCTATCAATTTTTAAAGTTAAAAAATACAAAACATAACCGGACAACAGACATTCAGCATTGAAAAAAAACCACAGGATTATATCGATCTATTTAGCAATGTTAAATTATTTTTATTTTTCCAGGGTATGTTATTATCATCATCTATGTACAGTAATAAGATTGATTCATAATCATGTTGCATGCCGTTTTTATGTTCCTTTTGTAAAATAAATAATACATGAGTCATTGTCCTTTGTTGTGAACATATGAATTGAAATATGTTTTGATATGTTCAGTGTAAAAATGAATTATTCATAACGATGCAAAAGATACTTGACATTTTGAAGGTTATCTTTTTTCTATTTGCTCATGTATAAAGTTATTTTTTTGTTATTATTGAGCAAAGGTTATAAACTGTTCAATCCCTACAACATCCTTCCCAACAACGACTCCCTCTTAACAGCGACCCTTGCCGTAGTTTCCTAAACAGAACAATTATGTCTTACTCTTTTACTGTTGCAATATCGTCTTCTTAAAATTGTCGTCTGCTTTTTTTTTTATCAAAGTTACATATATACGTGGACATTTTGATAGAATGAATATAATGACGCTTGAATCCATATCAGATGCAGTGTTATGCGGTGTCTGATATGAATTCAAGCTGTTTGCAAATATAAGCTATGTCATTGTTTTCCCGCCCTATAACGACTTCCTCCGAACAACACATATAATCAGTGTCTTGATGTACTTTTGATGAAACAAGAATTTGTCATGTGTCCTGTCATAGATATGGATTAACTTAATATTACTCTTACAATTCTCATGGTCTGAAAGATGGTAAACAACGTAATGATGTTTTTGATCTACTAAAAATAATAATGATAATGATATTCTGTGTTTGCAAGAGAGTTTATTTTGTAAAAGGAACTGAAAAGACATTTTTCGCTGAATGGAATGGTGATTATTGTCCCAATCCTTGAAAATCAAATGCAAGAGTAGAAGCTGTTTGGTTTCGGAAGAACCTGGATATTAAAGTACTAAATGAGAAAATAATGATAACGGAAACTTTGTATTAACTGAACATGTATATACTGATGATCATTTTGCTTTACTTCATACGTTTACTCTTAACGATGATTCCCCAGTATATTTTACTCAGACATTTAACAGTATCGTTAGTTAACAGAAAGTTACATTATTTGTCGAGACTGTAATCTTGTACTAGACCCTGTAATTGACTATAAAAGCTATTAAAGAACACACAATAATACTAAATCTCGAACAAAGTTGTTATCCTTAATTTCTGAAGGATGACTTGTAAGAAACTGTGATACTTGTATTGATGTTGGTTATACAGAAGATCGTTTAACATGTTTTATACTTTTAGAATTGTTTTTTTTAAACACTAGTCATGGAAAAGATCTGTGGAAATTTAATAAAGATCTGTGAAACGAAATTGACCATGTAAGTTGTATAAAACGTAAACTAGATGAAATAGTATTACAGTACACTTTGCCTGTTTATGGTGTAGACAATGTATCATTAAAAGATTGGTCAGATATACGGTTTGAAATTCATGATCAATAACTTATATAAACTCGTTTAATCAAACGTCGAGGACAAATAATATGATATACAAGTTATAAAGCATAGGAGAAAAGAAATAGGGACCATATTGTATTAGCTGAAATTCTAATTTCTAAGAGTCACGTCTTACAGAAAATAACAAGGATCAATTACTTTTATTAAAAAATGAATTCACAAACATAAGAAAACAAATCTTAGAGATGCTTTTATTAGATCAAGTTCTATATGATGTGAAGGAGGTGAAAATACCACAATTCATTTCTATAACTTAGAAAAGCAATATATTACTAATAAGAATATATAATTTATAGGAAAAGATAGCTCGTATATATTTTTTAGCGACAAGAAATACTATACTAAAAGAAACTAAATCATTTTATGAGAATTTACACGATGCTCATGAAACAAAGACAGATTTTGAACGAGAACAAGAGTTGGGACTATTATGGTGTACCAAGGTTTCACTTAAAACAAAGCAATTTAAACATAAATAGTAGTCACAAATACTTTGAAAAACTGTGAAAACTGATAAGAGTCCTGGTTATGACGGCTTTACTACAAAATTATTTCAAGTGTTTTGGACAAAAATTGGACACTTTGTAATAAAAACTTCAAACTATGCCTTTTAACAAATTTTCCTTCTAGAAATATCCAACTAGGAATAATTACATGTATACCAAAAGCAAATAAACCGAAGCAATTTCTATAGAACTGGCGACCCCTAATTCTCTTGAATGTAATATATGAATAAGCAGCAGCATTTCAAATAGAATAAAACTAGTTCTTAATGATCTGATTTCTTAAATCAAAACTGATTTTGTTGCATTTTGTTATATGTGTAAAAACACTAAGAATAGTTTATGACATTATGAATTATAAAAAGAATACTATTCCAGGCTTATTCGTACCTTAAACCCTCCCATGTCTTACAGTTACTCGTGACTACAGACTATTCGCTTGAGTACAATTTGACCGTTGCCATAGTGGGTTATTTTTAACACGGGCTTGAATGTTTAATTCTTTCCCGTGTTACTAATAATCCTGTCAGAGAATTTTGTTAGATGTTTTACATGTATTTACTTACTGTGCTGGCGGTCTTTTTGATTGTAAGGTTGTGGAACAGGGTTTATATTTTATGTACACTGTTCGTCGTTATAGGTGAATATAGGAAATAAGTGTGAGGTTGGGCGCCCCTAAACCCAGGTTTAACCCCCCAGTGGTTGTTGATAGTTAATTAATTTATAATTGATTGTTGATTGCTACTGACCGTACCAAGGCGGGCTCCTATATTCACTTAGCTTTATGTTTGTCTTGCGTGTTGTTTTCTATTTAGTGTGTAGATGAAGGAATGGTATTGCGTGTGTGTGTGTGTGTGGTTGTGTGTGTGTGTGTGTGTGTGTTTGTTATGGTATGGCTGTGTGTGTGTTCTGCTTTAGAGATGGGTGTATTGTTTGTGTTGCGTTTCCTGCTTGAGTCTTCTTTCGTATTTATTTATTGATGTTAATTGACTTTGAGAAGGTATTTGACACACTCTCATTAAAATTTATCGAGCAATCCTTATCTTTCTCCAACTTTGGAAAAATGTTTAAAAATGGGCTGTACAATACTGAAGTCTGTGTACAATTATAAGGCTTCTGATCTAACATTTTCGTGTTAAATGGGGCTGCAGACAAGAGGATCCCATATCGTCCTATGATATATCCTAATACTCTGTGCTGAAATTTTAGCGATTAAAATGAGGAATTGGAAAGATTTATCGGGAATTAAGATTCAGGGGGCGGGGTGAATATATAATTTCACAATTTGCAGACGACACATCTCTGAATTTAGACGGATCCGAAAACTCGGTGAACAATACTCTACAGAACTAATAAAATAACTTTTCATTATTTTCTGGTTTAAAAACAAATATTGATAAAACAAAGGTAATCTGCATTGGATCCTTGAAATATAGTACAATATCCATTAAATCAAAATGGAAACTATCTTTGGGAGATGCTCGATTCAAATTACTTCGAATTGTCTTTGATGTTAATATTGATATAACCAGAGAAATTAACTTCCAAGAAAAAATGGCAACTGCAGTATTACGAACTGTATTTCAAAACTAACTCCTATTGGAAAAATAACGGTTTTCAAACATTTGCTTTTGCCTACTCTTATGCATTTATTTATTAACTTACCAACGCCATCTAACATTTTTATTAAAACTGTTTTGTAATGACACATGTCTTGTGGATTAAAAACATCGTATTAGTACCAGTGCTGGATAATTGGGGCCCGTTTCATAAAACTTCTTACGACAAAATGTTGTCGTAAGTCAAAAGTTAAAAATACATTTAATTTTCGATTTCTATATCTAATCCTGTCTTGTGACATCTCTTTGGAATTGTCTTTTCAAGACGATTCCAAAAAAATGTCACAAGACAGGATTAGATGGAGAAATAAATAATAATTGATACTTTTATAATCTGATTTACGACAACATTTGTCGTAAGAAGTTTTATGAAACGGGCCCAGGGGACTTGTAAGGGACACTCTTGATGAGCATGGCCAGTTTGTAGAAATTGCATTTTTCGAAAAGAATAACTGGAAAAAACTAACATTCTCAAGAACTGTGGTTTAAAAAATGCAATCAAGTATTTTTTGAGTAAGTTGAACGTTATGTACAATGGTAAATGATTCTATCACTGACTATCCCTTACCATTCAATAATTGTTTTATATATCCCATAGTAAGACAAAGTGATGTTAACAAAGTTATTTATATTATTCTTAGTAAAACCGAAGATGTACCTACAAGCATAGCAAAATAGATAACCAGTTATGAAAATGATAACATTGGCTAGAAAAAATATATAATGTAGCCATGTCTTTAATTGTACTAGAGATACATATATACAGTAGTCACAAACAAGAATTATACACAGGATTGTACCAACAAACTCTTTACTATTAACATGAATATTAAAGAGTCCACTTAATGCAGTTTGGCATAGTTATGAAGGGAATATTAACCATATTATAGGGACTGTTGTACAATAAAACAATTATCCCTATTCTATACAAAAATTATTATGTCTCTTTTTCAAATGTTCAAAAATGTTGTTCAACAAATGATGTATTTACTAAAAAGCAAACTGATTGTTTTTTCCAAATGCACATACAATTTTGTTTGTTTCCAGCGGCACCCTTTGAATGAATATGGTGCTATGTTAAAAAGATGAAAAATTGGTGCATTGCAGAAGTAAATCAGAAAAACACTTTGTGTTTTCTCCTTTGATTCTGTTCTGTATCAAGACACTGAAATAATACAATTTGAAGCTATACTTTCTTCTAGCAGAAAGATCTGTAGCAAGCTCCTGAACACAAGACTAATTGTTTAGCAAATAAGCAAGGAGAGAAACTCAATACGTTTGTTCTTTTATTTCAATCCTTTTCCTCAGTATTGTTAAATTACGTTAGCATGTATAAATATAATCATATATTATCTTGGAAAAAATATGTTTAAACTTAAACCATTGATAAACCATATAACAGAAACTCAAGAAAGATAGTTTTACTGTAATCCTAGGTTCAGACAGAAAGGACTACAGACTCGATATTGTATTCTTAGAAATAGAGAGAGATATTTTTCTGTGTAAATCCAAAGAAAGTATACCATCAAAATCCGGAATAAAGGAAAATTAAAATTTGCATTAGGTATAAATCAAATTTCAAAACATTACAACGAAATAGATATTTCAGGGATAATAGTAAAAGAACAATTATCCTAACTAGAGTCATATAGGATATCCTTACAAGAAAAAATTGGATATACCTTTTTCAGATCGGTATTTCTCAACTCTTTCAAAAATTCTTAAATAGTTCGATATTAAAACATTTTCACTATTTCATGTTTTACCTTCTGCTAGATGAAATATAGTTCGTTCACTATTTGCACGTTGAGGACGGCTTAACATGTATGAAAGTTCTGTGCATATCCATGAATTATTTGGACATGGAGCAGGCGGCTTGGTCGACGTGCAAACAGTTTGGTATTATTGGTATTATATTTCCGACAAAACAGACATTGGAAATATATCTAAAGCAAACACAACATTGATAAGCGTTCAAAGAGTCAACGAAAAATGATTATTTTTATATATATGAGCCGTGCCATGACAGAACCTGCCTTATTGCATTACGACATTATACAGTTCAAGCACCGTTGATATCACAGGCTCTGCGCATGAGTTTGGTCTGCACTATCAAATACCGTATATATAAGACACTACATAGATTACTTTAGTTGCTTGCGGTAGTCAAACAGTGTAGATCAAGGCCAGTCGCCGCGTCTTTGGTGCGGTGGCTGACCTTGATCGATACTGTTTTCAATGCAATAAGGCAGGCTTTCTCATGTCACGGTTCATATGTAATGGATAGGAATATGAGTGTATATATACTGTATATATATATAATATATATAAATCAAAAATCCTCAGAAAGCCAGAGAGGATTGTCATGTCCATGTAAAACTGCTAGATGCCAGACATGCCAGCATATGAAGTCCACGTCTGTTTTCAAAACAACTCAGGCGCAATTTCGTCAGTCAAAGGCGAACATAACTGTAAGACATCAAACGCCATATATTTGATGACGTGCAACATTTGTGAGAAACAGTATGTGGGTGAAACAAAAATGTCCATTAGCCGGCGAATAAACCTACACAGATCAGATTGGAAACTACGTAGATTCAACAGATCTCCAGTCGCAGAACATTTCAGCAAAGACGAACACTCTTTCAGTGACATCGAACTTTTTGTCCTAGAATCAGACCAACGTTGGTGTGATAAAGATCGAAAGATCCGAGAAACTTACTGGATTAGACGTCTGAACACACTGCAGCCCTACGGTATCAACATAGGAGACTAAGTAATTCAACTGGCTATTATTGTTTGATGAAGGTTAATGGATAATCCATCCATCATTCATACCACAAAGGAGACCAATATCTCTATTCACTTTCATCAAACAATAATGACTTCATTCGATACCTGTTAGTTAACTTTTTCATAAAAAAGAATTAACTTATTTCAAAGCGTTCAGCAATCACAGAGAGTCTTTGATGAGAGGGATGATGATGATTTTGGCCATTCAATGACCTGTAATCATTTACGAGGGATGACGGGGTGGGATGGTAATGATTTCGGGTATTGGAGGACCTGAGGTCGTCGTCGTCTCATCTCATCGTCCCTCATTTATCATCGGCGCTATATGACCTATTGTGTTGCAGTGCCGTAAAACCAAACTCATCCATCCATCATTCTATACCTTAAAGTATTTTGTTTTTAATAAGGAGTTAATATCTTGTTTCAAAGCATTCAGCAATCACAGTGATTCATTGATGATGGGATGATATAGTGATGATTTCGGCTATTGGATGACCTTAAGTCATTGATGGTTTTAGGTATTGAATGGCCTGGGGTCGTCATCGTCTCATCTCATCGTCCTTCATTTATCATCGGCGCTATATGACTTTTTATGTCGCAGTGCCGTATAAGCATACTCATCCATCCATCAATCAATACCCGAAAGTAATTTTAAAGGACTTGTTTTCAAGCGTTCAGCAATCACAGAGATTCATTGATGAGGGTAGATGATGATGAGTTCGGCTATTAAATGACCTGAAATCATTGACGAGGGATGGTGGGGTGGGATGGTGATGATTTCGGGTATTGGATGACCTGAAGTCGTCATCGTCTCATCTAATCGTCCCTTATTTTTCATCGGCGCTATATGACCTATTGTGCCGCAGTGCCGTAAAACCAAACTCATCCATCCATCATTCACTACCTAAAAGTATTTTTTTAAAAGAGCAAACTTGTTTTAAAGCGTTCAACACAGAGAGTCATTGTGTACAACGGCATTTTATGAAAACATCTGACTTGTTTTAAAACCAAAACAAGTTCATTGCATTATTGCATATCCCCTGATGAAGACGTAACTTGCGAAAGTGCTCGGGAAAATATATATTTAGTTAGAACATTGCAGCACTGTAAGAGTAAACTATATCTCAACCATATATAATATAAATTATATATATGTGTGTTTAGGGGGATGTGGGGTGGGGTGGGGTGTGTGGGTGTGTGTGATTGTAATATTCTTGAATACAGTTGTGAGCTAAAATAAAAATTAGATATATATATATATATAATTATAGATCTATGTTTATAATTATGATTCACGATTTTAAAAGCGATCGTGGGTAAATAAACACCATTTGCCTTATTTCATTTTAGTTTGTTTAGTAACTGATGTTAACATTAAGTGTGGGTGTTCAACACTTTGTTTTGATTAGACACGTCTATTTATGATCCAGCCTGTTTAACCCATTTATACCCAGTGGATTCTTCCATGTATATATTGGATTATACGCAGATACACCCGCAGAGCTATTCAAAAAGTGTCCTCTTACATCTGATACCGGACACTTTTTTCTGTTACCGGACAGTTTTACTTTCAATTATTGTATACTTTTTACGGGCGTGATGCACGTGGTGAGCATGTTGTCACCTGTTTAACTCTTGCACTGTCCGGGAATGGACGAGGTAACCCTTGTACTGCTAGAGTGGAGACAACGTTATTCTTTCCCAACAAACGCGTTTATTGCAAACAGTTTGGAGCCTGATCAGACGCCGAGTAACTCGGCGTCTGATCGGCTCCAAACTGTTTGTCACTTAAATTAAAACAAATAATGAGAAATATCAAAAATTGGTAATTGCCTACATTTTTACATTTTAGCGATTTGCGTTTCGTTTGCGTTTAAATGGGAAAGAATAACGTTCTCTCCACTGTAAGTACCGTTTGGCTAACATTGGCAAATAGTTTGGATCCGGAGAAGACACCGCATAACGCAACATGTGATCTGGATCCAAATTGTTCGGCACTCATATTCAATTTTTATTCAATTTGAATAGCATAGGAAATATTTTGTGTTTCTCCGCATACGATATATTTGAAGCAGACGGCAATTCAGCATGATAAGGGATAACGAACATTTGCAAACAGTTTTGATCAATATCGACACACACTAACTCTGCGTTTGAACAGAATCAAAACTAATAACTAATATTGTATCAATATTCATGCAGTCAAAGCCAGAAATTTTGCGTTGGAGAATAAATGCAGACGGCATTTTCAAAGCAGGCGACAATATTGCAGTGAAAGAGTAAAAAACGCAATGTAATAGTGTGCCTGTTCGGGAAAAATTCTTTGGCCCTTGGTTTGACTATAATGGGGTGGAAAATGAATTATATCGGGCTAAGATGAAGAGTTTAAAATATTTATTGAACTTATTACTAAATGCTTAAAAAGAAATGCTACCTAAACTGATAAATAGAGCGCTTACCTTACTAGCTGAGTACTAACGCGGAGCGAAGACAAACAAATACGTAGTTATTTTAGGCATGACCCAGCACACAGGCTACACGGTATGCCCGTGCAAGTTAGAAAAAGGACAAATGAAAAATATAGTTGGTTTACGTGTAATTCAATATTTTAGAAGTGGATATTTTAAATTACTATATTAAATTGACCACAATCATTATTGACTCGGTGTAAAATATATTTATTAAAATCTTCGTATAGGTCGTTTGCAGTTCAAAAAAACACGATAATTTTCAAATATCTCCATAACAAGAAAACGGAGACAAATGGAATTTTGCATAGATTTATGATATACCTATACCAACTCTGACAAAAAAGAAATATTTTTTTCTCTTCGTAATAAAAAAGTTTTATTCATAACTTCTATATAAAGTTTACACTTCTAAGGGACAGTTTTCCGAAGGGTGATTTCAAGTTATTCAACAGCCTATCTTTCACGGCCCGGCAACGCCTCACCGTTAAGCCATCGCATACCATAGCAGTTTACAACTAACCGAACGAGGCCCTGACTGGGGTACGTTAAACGTATTAACCGACCATACTGTCATTTGCGCACATGTTAGATCCTAATCGGACACCGGAGCCATTTCGTATCTGAATAGGATCCGAACCATGTGAAACTCATACGAAAGTTTTATCAACAAAACGCAAAATAACTAAATGCGATAAATAGCAGAAGAGACATGTTCATACCAGACGATCTACACCAACTTACCATTATCAAATTTTCAACAGAATGTTTCCAGATCAGTTCGAAAACCTTTATTATTTTATCGCTTAAAGAAAACGTAATGTAAACGCAAGTGCAATACAACTCGAACATTGATACATATTAAGCTCCAGATAAAGGGAGTATTTCCAAAACTAAATCTTTATTTCTGAATTAAGTCCTATGGTGTGACTATTCATTAGAACCGTCTTTCTTCGAGTAGTCACACCATAGGATTTGGTGCTGAACTGGGTGAGAAAATGTTGGACTTGTTCAAGTTTCTCTCTCTTATATGGAGCTCTGTAATTATGTAGAAATGTTAGAGCTTCGGTTTGAAAAGTAATTGCAATTCTCTTTATTCCTGGTGAAGAGTTCATGGATTTAGGCATAGTAAAAATGTAATGGATTATGGGGCCTCACAATTAATTTTGCACAACTAAACAACCAATATCAGCACGGGATTCACCTTTCAGACAGAAGCAACTTGCACGGAATTTTACCTGGGGATATTCTTCAATATAAACAAACGTGATCAAGGTAATAGCCAATAACACCCCACGTAATTGACCATTTTCAGCGACACAAAATTTATATAAAACTAAGAAGAAAGGTTTTTAGTTAAACTTTTAAAAATTCTGAATTTCCTTGTCAGAGTTGGTATAGACACATCATAAGTGTATGCAAAATTCAATTTAAATACGTCCATCAGTTTTAAAATTATCTAAGATTTATCGTGTTTTTTTGAACTGCAAACGACCTATATAAGTCAGATACCGATACTCGTTCGCTTTAAAAGAGTCCGCTAACAAGGGTAAGAGTATTGTTTCGCTCGGACGAACAACAAAGATGTCCTCGGCTTCGCCTCGGACACCTTGTTGTTCTTCCTCGCAAAACAATACTCTTACCCTTGTTAGCGGACTCTTTTAAAGCGAAACTCGAACGGTATCTATTACTTAGTCCATTTTTATCAAAGGGATATCTCGTCAAAATTTTCATTTTCATTTTGTTTTATATTGAAATTCCTATCAGCAAACAGTGTAGACTCTGGTCAGACGGCGTCTGATCAGAGTCTACACTGTTTGCCTATGTCCCATATATGGGATCGTGGGCACAAATGGGTTAAAACTCGTATCAATATGTCATTAATCGTAGTGCCAAAAACATAAAAGGAGAAATATTACCTGATGCTAAGTACTTAATAGACGATATTCTGTCAACATATTGGATGAAAAAGAAAATGATGGAGAATACTCTATTGTTTTCCATTAAATCGTTATGTTAAAATAAATATTTCCATTGCCAACAGAATAACGTCTCTGGTAAATGTGACGACTTCATGGGATGTTCTTCTTCTTAAACAAGACATCCCAATTCTTTGTATATGTAAAGAAAGCGTTGTAGCCTTGACTTGTCAAATAACTGACTGTAGCACTGGGACCATTGGCCGCATACTCAACCGACAGCGTGGTTATGTTGACTTTATTCCATGGTATGGTCTTTAAGACCGGAATTTCATCCCCTTGTATATCCAGGCTAAAGAAGTCGACATTCACTTGTCCCATTGCACGAAGTATGGAATACAACGGTAAGCAGAGTACTTTGATTGGATGTACCCTTAGTCTTTGCTCGTTGGTATATTCCTTCTGTTCCTTGGTCTCACCAAGACGGCCTCTCTGGACACCCATCATGAACGTTTTCTAAATTGAGAGACGGTAAAGTTACCCAAAATTGCATTTACACATTGAACCCTAGCGACGAGTATACTCGTCATGAAAATATTATACACCTATCAAGAGTACACTTTTCCTATGCAAACAGTGTAGACCCTGATCAGAGGGCTCCTTAAGGGTCTACACTGTTTGTCATTTTGTAAAATATTGTTAAAAAACACACTTATTGTTCAAAAATGGACTGAATTTAGTTGTTAAATAGAATTCTCCATTTAAAGTTTCAGTGGTGAATGAGTTGACCCTTGTACTTGTAATACTTCAAGAAAATTTCGGCTGTTTTTAGTTTTCAAATTTAGTTTTTATTTCATGTAAATTGATTGAAGTTGTATCATAGTGCGTGCCAAACTATGTTCGAATTTGTTAGAATTTTGATCAGTGGCGTCACGCAGTGTCTAATCAAGATCAAAACGGTTTGCAAATAACCACTGTACTCGGAGTAAAACAGTGAAATGGTTAGGGTTAATCGCAACAGCAGATGTTAAGTGTTTGTGTGGCGGCTGTAAAAAGTCGCCCCGTACTTCATTCTCAGTGTTGTTATACTTTCTGGTCCTTTGGAATCGTTGATTTCAGCGCATTTACAGTTGAAAGTTGAATTCCGCTTAAGCTGGTGCTAGGGGGCGTGAGCACTGTTGCATATTTCAGTATAGCTCATGAACAGACTCAATTAAACCGAGTCTGCAATTTTCAGTATTTGCTTTGTTTTCTGTGCTTTCAAAGGATCTCCCCTTATTCAGATTTAACAATTCAATTCCGTTATGAATGTAACTCTTCTCTCGGATATTCACTGCTACAGTAGAGGAGTTTAAACTCATGACCCCATAGCTCGTTTCTAGTATGAAAGATAGCTGACCACTTAACGCAGGTTGTAAGTAAAGCAGCATGCGCCTTAAGACGCATTCTGCTTAACTTTCAACCAGCTTTAAGCTATTATCTACTAAAATATAGAACACATTTCTAATGATACATATTCATGAATGTAAAAAGTGCACATATATGGCGTTATTTAAAATAAAGAAGGTTTAGCAACGGTACCAAATATTTGTCCGGTTTAGAGAGAATTCCGGTATTTAGAGGTTCTGGTTTGGAGGGGTTCCACTAAATATGTTCAGCCCAAACATATCGTCTACTACTGGTATCGATTTCTAAAATTTATAGTTGTTTACATAAGTCAAAATCAGGTTGGATCCTGAGCATACACAGTGTTACGCGGCGTCTGTTCTGGATACCAACTGTTTCCATAAGTTGTTGTTTTTTCAAGTTTTCACAGTATGGATTGAGATGTTGATTTGTTGCTCATTTTGATTATAACCGAAAATATCATTAAAATGGACACTGTGTACAACTCCTGTAGTGACCGTAAAGTTGAACATATTGGTTTTATCACACATTCATTTTCCAAAAAGGTACAAACTGCAAGGCAATTAGTGTGTACTTTGGTTAGACTGCTCCCGTTCGAGAGCTCTGATCAGGTTCTTCTCTGTTTGCTGAGACCTACCTGTCCCACTACTTACAGTCATTAAGGTGTCGCGTCGCCACACCTCACATCAGGCTCGAGGTTGTAAAGCATTTTAGTTGAGTCTGAGTGTGTTCCCAAACATTTGATTAGTCTAGGCTCAAATCTGACCAATCAAATGCTTGGGAACGTGTTTAGACTCAAGTCAAAAGCTTTACAACCTCGCAGCCAGGACCTTCTAAATGGGGACTCTTATCTTATATTTTGAGAAATTTTAAAAAAAATCATATATAATAATAGTACATGTAACACACGTCCATTGCTGCAGGCGGTAAAATATCATGTCATCACGTAATGAGCTTTGAACAATTTTCTTCTAGTTTAACAAATAAGGAACACCAACGAAATAATTCAAAGTGTTCAGTTGGTTTTATCTTTTATCCCCGATAAACCGAAAATTAAATGACTCTTATTATCAGACTGAAGAAGCAGCTCCTATCATGAACAAATCTGGCCGAGCGCTTATAAAGCGTTTGAGTTGAGACTGTGTGCGTTCTCAAGCATTAGATTGATCAGATTTGAGCCTAGGCTCAAATCTGACCAATCCAATGCGTGAGAAGGGACTCAAACTCAACTCAAACGCTTTATAAGCATGAACCCTGTTTTTATTGAATGTTTTAATGATGTCATATAATATCATAGTAATGACGGAATTCCGAAACAAATCGAGTAAAATAATCATTTTGGTCAATATAACATCAACGTCAACATCAACAGTATACTCCCAAACAATCAAGGCTGATTATAATTGAGAGGCGCGTTGTCTGGGAAGGACAGTGTTAGATAAGTGTTAAAAATGTCTAATATAAGAAGCGATTTGTAGATCAAATCGAATTGAACATAAATGAATATGTTGTCAGACAAGGTTTTCACAACTTTAGATGTTGTTCGTCACTACACTACTTTACGTTAGTACTACAGGTTTTAAAGCCGCATTGTGTTTTTGAGAAACCTGCATAAAACGGTTGTTTGAAGTCCAATTTGAATTACATGGGACGTGATTCTTTCACAAATACCGGATTTATCTAAGAAATTCGCTTTTTAATTTTTATTTTTATTTTTTTTGTGCAGCACAAATTAAAAAGCCTCCCTTGTGAATGGAAAGAAAGACAACTCTGTAAATACAGGGCTCCAGATAACGGAAGTATTTCGAAAACTAAAAATCTTTATTTCTGCTTTTAAACCCAATGATGTCATACTCATTAAAATTGTCTCGAAGAGACGGTTTAATCAGTAGTAACACCATAGCATTCGGTGCTGAAAAGAGTGAGAAAATGTTGGATTAGTTCAGATTACTCCCGTTTACCTGGAACCCTGAAAATAAACCGTTTAAACCTTATTCTGCTGCACAGACGTCTGCTTTGACATTGTCGTCTGCAAAATTTGTTCAGTTTAGATTTATGCATTGTTTTAATGAAACAAACCTTAAGACGAGTGTCAAACAGTTTGGATCCAGATGAGATGCCACGTGACGCGGCGTCTTTTTAGATTCAAACAGTTTGTAAACTCCGTAAAGTTACGACCAGTAGGCACAGGGTTAAACTCCAGTCAAAATGTGTAAATATTATTCACGGGGGGTGAACGTTTAAAAAATATACGGAGAATCTTTACCCTGGGCTTGCTGAAAATGACTGTTTCAGCCTTGTCCGCTCTCTAACTCAAACACTTCTTTTTTGATATTCACCAAACTTGCTACAAATGTTTATTAGTAAAGAATCTAGGACAGGTTCAATAACTAGCAAAGTCGCATGAGGCATGTCTGAGTTATTGCCCTTGAATAATTAAAAAATGACAGTTTCAGCATTTTCTGCTCACTAACACAAACACTTTTTATTGGATCTTCACCAAACTTGCTGACAATGTGTATTGGTAGTAAATCTAGGTCAAGAAAAAAATCTGATAAAAACTGTATGTGTTAGAAAGCAAAAAATGCTGAAACATTAATTTCTAATACTTAAAGGGCAAAAACTCAGACATGCCTTTTGCGATTTTAGTAGTATTCAAACCAAACCTTGATTTTATATAAATAAACATTTTCAGCAAGTTTAGTGAATATCCAATAAAAACTGTATGTGTTAGAGTGCAAAAACGACTGAAACAGTCATTTTTTATTAATAAACAAGCAATAACTCAGATACACCTTATGCGATTTTAGTAGTAACCTTGGTTTTATATCAATAAACATTTTCAGCAAGTTTGGTGAAGATCCAATAAAACGTATTTGTGTTAGGGAGCAAAACTTGCTGAAAACAGTCATTTTTTAATACATAAAGGGCAAAAGTTTTAGTGATAATCAAACTAGACCTAAATTTTATATGAATAAGTATTTTCAGCATGTTTGGTGAATATCCGATAAAAGCTGTTTGTTCTAGAGTGCAAAAATGACTGAAAAGTCATTTTTTATTAATTAACAGGCAATAACTCAAAAATACCTTAAGCGAATTTAGTAGTAATCAAACTAAACCTTGATTTTATATCAATGAACATTTTCAGCAAGTTTGTGGAAGATCGGATAAAAATTAGTTGAGTTAGAGAGTGGACAAAAAAGTGTGATAGTCTAACTGACTGATGGATGGACGACTGATGGATGGACGGGCGGAGATAGATACGGTTGCACCCTGTGAAGTTGTATACTAAGCCGTGTGGAAATGTTTATGTCAGACGTTCTATTTTCGGTTTGTTATGATTTTAAATCGCCCTTTTTGGTGATTTAGGTCCGTCTTCATCAGTTCATAGATCAGTTTGGCCCATAAGAATGTTCAAACATTATTATTAACCGCTATTGTATTTCAGGCATTGAGAAAAGGTCTGAAAACACAATGGGACTTTAATATATAGACCAAGCCATTTGAATAACAGTTATAACGAGTTGTTAATACAATAACTGAGGCAAAACTTTAATTAAGAACGTTCAGAGTTTTTTTCTTATTTGTTGTTAATGTGATGAATAGAATAGCAAGGTGCAGATTTTTATATGTATACTGTGCATGCATGAATGTATAGCTGACACAGAGTGGTGTATTCTCACAACTCTACACTGATGGCAGTATCCTTTCTCAATCCTCAAGGGGTGAAAAACATGAAGTCGAATAAGTCTATGACTAACAAACAATTCAGAGCCTGGTCATGCACCGGGTCAACAGTAATCTGATCTGGCTCCTAACTGTTTGTGAAGGAAACACATACTTTAGCACAAACACCTTTATGAATAGGGAAAAATCACGTATATCCTGTAAAGCTCACCTTGGCAGGGTACGGCTCAGTGTTAAGACAAGCTTGCAACAAGAACGCCCTTCGGTGTTTCGTTTTCATCAATGCGAAGTTAAATGGATCTGCCTCAATCAAAATACCATTCCAGTTTCTTGCTTTCTCCATGAAGAGCGTATTGGACGCTGTCTCGCCATCGAAGCCACCACTTTCTACGTAAAATCCGTTTTGCTGAAATAGTTAAACACTTTGTCACATAAAACCTTCTCTGGCAGTGAAATAAAGCCCTGCAATCATTTTGATATTATACTAGACTAAGTGTAATATCGAGTTTTGGGTTTCTGGTAAACCTATTCGTCCACAAATGATGCATAGAAAGGGACATTAAATGACGTTATTTGTGATAATGTAACCAGAGCAACGTAACATTTTAGCGGAAAGTATAAAAACGAGCGTATATGGCAAAGGGACTGCAAAGGGACGTCATCAATTACATGTAACTGAATAGGCATTTAAAAAGGTTTGGTGACAAAAAGAATCTCGCATGCGTGCGTAGTACTTCAATAGAAAAGGCCCGCGTCAAATCATTTCAGTCAAAAAGTAATGAACACTGGTATAAGATTCTCTATTTACTCCATAGAATAATGCTAATGCTTTGGCTTAAAAACATTACTTTGTTAATGGATGTGAGGCCGTGACGTCATCAATTTTAAACAATTGTCGTCTGCTTTTATTTCTTAATTTTTAATTTGTGCTATTTTGACTGAAGAAATATTGAAACGAGTGTCAAACACTTTGGATCCTGATCAGGATCCAAACTGTTTGCAAATAACTACTGCACTCTGGGTAAGACAGTGAAGGGGTTAAATGCGTACAGTGGAGAATCTGTTATTCTGTCCCAATAAACGCGTTTACGCTAAAACTATTTTTTGCAGTGCAAACAGTTTGGAGCCAGATCAGACGCCGGGTAACCCGGCGTCTGATCAGGCTCCAAACTGTTTGCCACCAAAATAAACAGGAATTATCAGAATTGTCCAAAAGTTGTTCTTTTCTACGTTTTAGTGCTTTGCATTTGCGTACGTTTGCGTTTAATCGGGAAAGAATAACAGATTCTCCACTGTAGGTGGGGATCGAACATATGCGGAGAAGGAAGGCAGTAAAATGCCAGCGTCTTAGCTCATTCGATCACAGAGATTTTCTTATTTAGGAGAGAAAAAACACCTATGATCCAGTGATTTGTCTTGAGGATATTTTCTACTGGTTATATTTCTTTAATTCTATAGACACGATAAAGTCGCAAATTGGCTTTTAATTGAGTTTGTAGAGTTTGTAATAAGCGATCTTGTTTTCAGTCTGTTTAACGGCATACACCAGCAATTCGTGAGACACCTAGTGGCTTTTAACGAAGTGCGATAAATCAAGCATCGTTACTCAAAGAAATCGTGCATATCGGTTACCTCCCGTAGATACTTTCGGTTTCAAACAATCTCTTAATCGCGTAATAAAGACGTTAAATGCATGAAAATGTACTTGATAAATAAAAGAACGTGAATCTTGGTAAATGCTTTATCTAATAAGGCTTCGTTGATAACCCAAAACTGCAATCAAATTGAATATCAGCGTGAACCCGAGATCACATAGAAAAAGCCGTCGGCTTATTTAGGCCATTGGTATATGTATGAAAGTGCCTATAGTTTCAAAAGAAGCCTTATAACTTATGCTTTTTTTACCATTGTCTTAGTATTCACACCTATAGCTTTTATTGTGAGAAGTTTAATCAATTTATTTTCGGGCAGATTTTGATTGAGTTAGTTTTTTCATTGAATTGGAGCCGAAAACAATTTAGAAAAATGCATATATATCGGGCAACAAACCATACTCTTTGCACCATACTTCAATGAGCATCACTTTTTAACTGTTTTAATGTTTGTTTGTGCCAATTATTACTTTTAACCATTTTAGAAAGGCAAAATAACGCATGCCGACTCTTTGCCGAGAATGGCTACATCATACATTTCAAAAACCCATAGACAAAAAAATACCATTATAACCTATATTTTTCTTTTTGCCATTGTACTTAGATATGTTTGAAGAACCTATTCTGAAATTTTCATAGAGATCCATCGGAGATTTCATTTGGTATCGTATGTCCTTAACCCTTTCGTGATAAAAATCATGCGGGAGATTTTAACCCCTTCACCGCTTTATTGTCGTCTGCTTGTTATCGGCAAGACACGTTTTCAAAATTAGATTTAATGTTGTATGACTAAATAAATATAAAAAATACTGTCAAACAGTTTGGGTCCGATCAGACCCTGCGTTACGCGGCGTATGATCAGGACCAAAACAATTTCCAAACGCGCTTAATGGCGACAATGCGAATGAAAGGGTTAAGGCGCATTCTGCTTTATTTTCAGTTTGTTTAAAGCTTCCATATGCTAGGTTATAAGAAACACTCTTTAAACTATTTTCTGCAATGGAGGAATTAATTAAATGCATAAAAAGGCGTAAATAGATAATAATACATTCGAGTTTTGATACACTGAACACAATCGAACTTGCCCTTACGTTTAAACGATGGTATATGTATGTTCGAACTCAACTATACATGTGGCAAAGCACCGTCTGAAAAGATGTAGTTTCATTCATGAATCCAAGAGACTGTCCAGAGTCCATGCCGAACTTTTTTGCAGGTCAGACCTACCCGAAACCTGGATGAATGACCTTACTAACCCAATCGTCAACATCACTATTCCTGGACTCTTATATGCTGGGAGAGGAATTGAAAGATATCCGTCAGAAACATGGACCCGTATATACCGACGGCTCAGCTTCAGCTGCAAGTAAAGATGGGCGTGCAGAGATTTTCATCTCTCACATATCTTGAAGATCAGAGCCAGTCAGCACACCAATAGACAAACACTGCGCAGACTACAGAGCTTAAGTCGAAGCCATATTACAGACCATAAAGACGGTTGAAAGGTCGTTAGAGATGTGTTCAAAGGTTGTCATATTGACTGATTCTCTTTCAGTTCTGCAAGCGTATAATCACTCCAAGCTGTCAGTAATATATAGGACACTCGACAACCTAAACCAAGATAGAACTGTGTGCCTTCAGTGGATGTCAGCCCACTATGGAGTCCCTCGAAAAGAAAGAACAGATGCTCTTGCCAAGCTAGGAGCCACACGAACGAAGCCAATAGTTACAGTCACACATGAGAAGCAAACAACAGCCATAAAGACACTGATGAAGCAAAAGTCTTCTAAACCTATTACCTCATAAATACGCATTTTGACACCTTTACTTTATCCCTGCAATCAAGAAATATGTTTATATTAAATGTTTATAATAAATGTTTTCAATTTCCTAGAAAAGCTCAAAAGCTTAAAGCAAGTTGAAAGTAAAGCATTCTGTTTTTATTTTCAACCTGCTTTAAGTGATTACTAGTTTTCAAAACTAGAAACAGGCTATGGAGTGGGGTAAAGGGTTAAGATGCCTACTACCTACAAGACAGTGGGAACAAATACCGGTTATTATCATCAGGTAACGTACAGGGCACAACATATTAAATTTCCACATGAGTACCAAAATAGTTTTCCCCATCTCTCCTGTGTTCCTGGGGCCTCAAATATCAAACTGCGGAGCTTATCCTTCAACGATGTCCACATCTTGTGGAAAATGGAAAATTGTTTGCCAGTATGTACCTCACTCTAGATGAAACTATTCGGAAAGACACAGGGCTGCCATAAGTTGATCATAAAAATCCTAAGATTTCAAATTTTTACTTTTTTCAGACGCAATTATACTAATCGTACCTTTATCCCATACTCTGTTTCTTGCTTTGAAGACACATGACTGCTTAAAACAGATTGAAAGTGTAGCAAAATGCGCCTTCAGGCGCATTCTGCTTTACTTTCAGCCTGTTTTAAGCTACCATCTGCTAGGATAAAAATCCGAAGACTTATGAAAAATCCGGAGAAATGGAAGCCCTGAAGACAGAGGATCTCAGAAAGACGGCACTCTTCATCGCTGGATCGCCGTGTTGACGGTGATCGCCAGTATAAGTACATGTAAGTCAGCAACAAAACATCTATATATAGTTGTGTTCGGACTTACATATGCCATTTTTTAAAGTTAAAACGATGCTTTGCTTCACTGGAATACAGTTACAGACTAAAAACTGTCGAATATTTTATGAAATAACTGACACTTTCTAAATATTATTTTACTCCGCTAACGTTTATTTTTAGTTTAAAATTATGAGAGATACCTGTTATAACGGTTTTATCACATTGAATACTCAACTCCTTAACCCATTACCCAATAAATAGCCTTTTTACGCCTATAATTTATTCCTGCACAGAAGAAAATAGTTCCACTTTTTACAGTCATGAATGTACATCTTAAGAAAGAGTTTCTATATACTAGCAGATGGTAGCTTAAAGCAGGCTGAAAGTAAAGCAGAATGTGCATTAAGGCATATTCTACTTTACTTTCAACCTGCTTTAAGTGGTCTCCCATCTTCAATACTTGAAATAGGCTACTGGGTAGTGGATTAACCCCTAGCGACGCATAGCTGTGCCATTTAAAAACAGTATACAGGAAAATAAAGCAATTGTCCGCAAACTGTGTAGACCAAGATCAAAGAGTTCTTGCAGAATCCCTCTTCTCGAAGTCTCCTTTGCGGCCTCGAGTTCGATCCCAGGTCATGACAGTATGTGAAATAGTCCGGCAGAGGGTTGGCTTGACCTGGAAAGGCCGTCCTAAGTTTTTTTCTCGACTGATTCTACCACAGTATATGTTACTTATTGAAAAACCATCGGGTGCCACTTTGTCACCCTTGAGCATTTTTGTATATTCAAGATGGCGGTCACAATGGCTGCCCAAAGGCTTTTAAACAAAATAGCACAAAAATCAGCATTCATTTTTCCTTTTTTAATTGATTAGACCTCACCATAATGATAGTTATTATTCTAAAAAAGTTTCATGTTTTCAAAATGTTACGTGTGACATCTTGTCACTCTTGAGCATTCCAGTATATTCAAAATGGCGGCTAAAATGGCTACCTAAATGCGTTGAAACAAACTACTCTTAACTTCAGCATTCAAGGTTTGGTTTTCTTAACTGATTTGACCCCACCATAATGATATATATTACTGAAATGATGATACATACTATTGAATTGTTACGGATGACATCTTGTCACCCTTGAGCATTTCTGTATATTCAAGATGGCGGCCAAAATGGTTACCGAATTTGCTTTTAAATAAAAAAGTTCAAACAGCAGCATTTATGGTTTCTTTTTTAAACTGATTTGACCTCACCATAATGAGAGTTATTATTGAAAAGACAATTTATGTTTTAAAAATGTTACGGGTGACATCTTGCCACCCTTAAGCATTTCCGTTTATTCAAAATGGCAGCTTAAATGGCTATCCAAATGCGTTAAAACTACTCTATTTCAGCATTCATAATTTTATTTTCTAAACTTATTTGACCCCACCGTCATGAAACTTTTTACTGAAATGATTATACATATTATTGAGCTGTTACGGATGACATCTTGTCACCTTAAAGCATATCTGTTTATTCAAAATAGCGGCTAAAATGGCTACCGAAATGCTTTAAAACAAAATGGTCATCAAATCAGCATTCATAATTTCTTTCTATTAATTGATTTGATCTCACCATTATGATATTCGTTATTGAAATGATCAAACTAATTATTGAAATGTTACGGGTGACATCTTTTTATCATTGAGCATTTCCGTATATTCAAGATAGCGGCCAAAATAGTGACAGAAATTTTGTTTAGCCAAAAAGGTCCAACAATCATACATTTTTTATTCATTACTGACTCGATATCAACGTAATTATACTTACTATTAGAGTTGTGATACTTATTTATGAAATTTAACGGGTGACATCTTTTCATCATTGAATATTTCCGTATATTCAAGACGGTGATGTTTATTATTGAAAACAGGATACTTGTTATGGAACTGTACGTGGATGCCATCTTGTCACCCTTGAGCATTTCTGTATATTCGAAATGGCGACCAAAGCGTTGACCGAAATGCTTTAAATCAAAATAAGTCCAAACAACAACATTCATTATTTCTTATTTTTAAATGGTTTGACCTTACCAGAATGATACTTATTATTGACAGAATGATACTCATTATTAAAATACTTCGGGGGACATTGTTCCACCTTCGAGCATTTTCGTATTCAAGAAAGCTGCCAACATTGCGATAGAAATGCTTAAAATATTTAAAATGTTCAAAAGTCATAATAAACAGTTGTTTCCTGGCTGGTTCTTTTTAGCACCTGGTATTTGTTCACAAGAGCGCTTTTACCTTTATCCTAAGAAACCTTCCTACTTGATCATGGTTCTGGGGCTTAATTGTCATAGGAATATTTCTTTGTATTTGACCGAGATAATGCCCGCTGTCAAGAACTAAAAAGAATGTAGGTCGGTGGTTTTGATCACATGCGCTGATTCGCAAAGAATGAGACTAGTCGATATCATCTTTCTGAAATCATCATCATCTCATCTCACATCCTCTCATCCTTTATCGGCCCTATATATGTTCTATTCTGTGTTGCAGTACCCTAAATCCCAACTCGTCCATGCATGCTTTAACATATCAATATTTACGTTATACAGGGCGTGCTACCCTGACAGTCACACATTGCCCAGTTTTAAAATTAACTATAGCGTTATGACAAGGTTTTCGGTCTAAGTCGCTGGCTTCCTCCAACCAAACCCTGCTGGGTCAAGATCAGGTAGATTGTTTCCTCTAATAAATTGCTAAATCAAGGTAGCAAAGTTTTGCTGATGTTTCATCGCAAAGCTGTGTGGTCTAAACTTGAACGTGTGTTTCAGATATGAACTCGAGGAAATACTATCGCTTGTGAAATGTAAGTTTCAATAGAAAAATCAAGTCAACCGATAAGTTAAAACACACAGTTGGACCACAATTCTTTCCTTGCAGCAGTTCACGTTCCAATTACAAAGCTGTCTGCAACTGTGATACATCCCGAGACGGTATATGCAGGAAGAATGTCCTCAACAATGTCCATATGTTTGTCCCATGCAATATCAATATCAATAATAGATTAGTTAACATTTTATTCGCCCTTCTTGTTTTATATGACTGACAGATTAGGATTCGAATAAGTTCGTGTGCATGAGAATACCTACTACACAATGATATTGTACATGTATATCTATTAATCTGTTACTTTCAATGTTTTCTTTCTGACATAATACATCGGCTTGTTTAAGCTTATGTTTCATTTTTACCTATTATCACTAGCTTGTTTATTTGTGTGTGCTCAATTTGAAAAGTCTCAGCATCTAGAATGTAAGAGATTATCAGCTTCATTAACTCTTTTTTTCAGTGACAGTAAGATACACTGATTTTGGTAATATGCTGTTAGCATGCAACTGATAGTAATCGATTTTAACCTATTGCTCTCGTACACTTATAGAAATGTCAGTGTTGTATATATAGGTCAACATTGTTGTTCTCCTCCAACTTAAATGTTGGCGATGCAGTTCTACAGAGCCTTTTGTGGGGTATGTCATAAACCCATAATAACGATATCGATCCGTCTATGTTGACTGTCTACTGGTCCTATTATTGTGTCAGAAACTCCTATCTGAACTTTTTATTGAGTTGCTTTATCAAATTTTGTAACTGTCATATCATTATGACCACCTAACAGTGCTGTTGTAAAAGGTGTCAATTCATAGGACACAACATCTCCGATATCAACCTCATGGCTGCTAGCTTGAAGACTTTCCAAGACTATCGGGTAGATTTCACATGATTTGATCAACCATCTCATTCTTTTGGTCACGGGGATTTGTTCTCTGGAATAATTTTTGTCAAATTCTATTAGCAGTCCCTATCGTGGTTTAAAGCTGTTATGCACATCATCTGATTCCATTTCTTCAGTATCAATGTTGAAAACGCTATCTTTATAAATTTCTTGATCAATCTAGCAACTACAGTTTTTTAAATGCACTTTGAACTGACTTGCTCACAATACATATTACTGTAAGTTCTTCCATAAGTTGAAGTTTGGGTGCAATATAACCCTTTTGTCAAGAGTTAGCATCCTTGATGCACTCAGATAGGTTCGAAAAGGCAAGACTTTAACAACGTTTGCGCTCTAGTGTCTACAAATTCGAATATATATTTTTCCAAACGATCACAGGTTAAGCAAGGCTTTCAGTTTTAGGAAGATTTTGATTTTTGATGAAACTTAAAGATAAAACTAACAGATTCAATTCCGGTGAGAGATTGTATGGCCATCATGGTCCTATTGTCTTAACGTGCCTTCCGTGTCCTTTGCATTGTTTTCTATTTTCCGTCTCCCTTGTGTCCCTCAAAGTCAGTTTCAGGATCATCCCTTTGAGCCACCATGATATCAAAGTTTGCTTGCAGCTGATTGTACATGTGAATGTCTAGAGCCTATGAGTATTTCTGTTTTATCATAATCTTAATTATGCAATCGGTAACATGTCCATGGCACATAAAGGGGATTTTAATGAACATATGACATTTTCACTTTTATAAACCTCGTCCATGCCTCATCAAATATTAGTTTTCAAAAATATTCTGAGCACTGCTCTTCGGAGAGCCTCCATTTTTTTTCAGGTAAGTCATGTCAAATCTGTGTATGCAACAAAGCCTATATGCTAAGAATGAAATATTTTGACGCACAAAAACATGTGCAGTTACGTGACCCTAGCTGCTGGTACTTAAAAATATCTAGGTCACAGAGATCAAGGTTATAGGTCAATGTAAGTAATTTACTATTGTAACTAGTTTTTATTTGTTGAAGTGCACATACACGTGAAGTTATGTGACTCTAATTGAAGTACTTAGTCCAAAATTGACATATTAAACGCAAAATAATTTACAAATGTCATAGAGGTCAAGGGCAAAGGTCAAGGTTATCAAACTGCAATGCAACATGCTACTCACATTTAGATGTATCTGTGGTTTAATTTTCATTGATATAATACTTAAACTTTCAAGGAATTTACCCGGTATTCGATGCCGGGGTATAGCATAAAAGGCCCAATTTCGTGGAAATTAGTAAAAAATGGTGGGTGGGGTAAACCGGAAATATATCAAAATGCTCAAGGGTGACAAGGTGGCACCCGGTCAATTCTGAATACCAATGCTTTGATCTATCAATATCAATCAAGAAAAAAACTTAGGACGCAATTTCTAGGTAGACCTCAAAATCCTCATTTCTCTGCCGGACTAAAAGGGTACATTTGTCGCCCGTCTGAAAACGTGAGTTTTCTGCAGGCACTCCGGTTCCTTCCCACAGAAATGAACAAATACATCAGCATAAGATCAATCGAGAGTGATCTGTATAAGCGAATAAAGCTTGTTTCATAATCAATGTAAAAGAAATAAAGTTTTAACCTTTTATCAAAGACCGCATTGTTTGTCAGTTTGCAAAATATTGGACAGAACAATCCTAAGTAGTCAACTATGGAAAATGCTTAATTGAAGTTTCAATTCTCAAATAGTTGACACTTTCAACCCTAGCGACGAGAATACTAGTCACTTAAAACCAGTGTAAGTAGTAAGTACGTTACTTCACTTCCAAAAACAAACTTTGCCAACAAACTTGACCTACATGTGTACAGGCAGGCATTACTATGTATAGTAACTTATTCGCATATAGGCTAATAAAAACTTATACTGTCTAATTATAGCCGCCATGGCAAATATTTGACCTATCTTCAAAAAAAGCTAAATGGCATTAAAAAGGGCCATGCAGGTCTACACAGTCTTTAAGACCGTCCTCACTAGAATTTTTATCACAGACAGTCTGTTTATTCCAATGATCCGCCAAAGACCATTATAAACCGTAATGCATTCTTAACTATAAAGCTTTTTAACTTGAATGGATACATTATTTCAGATATGTATATCCGCATAGCATTACAGCGTTTAACACAGGACTGACTGTATATCTTTCTCGCGTCACAGTCACTACAAGTCAGCCCTATTTTTATAGTGAGGCAATAAAAATGACAGGCGCATCGCAGAGATACATGTACAGTAACAACTGATTGAACCGTTAATTTACAGTGCGTATATCAAGCGTTAAACAGGTTACAGCGGTTCAGAATTGTCCTTCTACAGGGGTCTGCACTGTGTGTGTACGTACGTAAACAGACGTCACTAAGAGCAGAGGTATTATAGTAACGATAAGCGGGCGGCAGTTTGTACATGTGACTCGACAACGTTACAGTGGTAAATACGCTATTCCTACCCATTTACGCGTTTATCTATGCGTAAGAAACGCATAGTGAACGGTTAACGAACGCTTAACGGACGCTTAACGAACGGTTAAGGCCTAACGATTTGAACGCGTTTAGACGCGTTAATAAACGGTTATACCCGAGATGCTGCGATTGGGGCGTCCGTTTTCCGTTTCACGCGGAGATTTCGGATCTTATCGATGATTGCCGTTTTAGAATAATCCGAATGAAACGGGTTAATAAAAAACAAGAATTGATTTGTCACTGGAGCATTTTCGCGATAAAACACATATTTTAATGCGAATTTTGAAAACATTTTCTGTAAATGAGACGCCTCTTATCAGGATCTAAACGGGGTTCGCTTTTAGAATTTATATAAATATAGACAGTTTGGATCTCGATCATAATGCTGAGTGACTCGGCGTTTCATCGAGATTATTTCTGTTTGATATGTATTAGAATAATTCCTTCCATGTTGATTTCTATTCAAAAGGTTTGAATCCAGATCAAACGCCTGGCTGTATAGATCGGCATAGCATCAGGATCCAAACTGACAGCTTTGAATAAACCCAATTACTTTTCATAATAGTTAACACTATCGATTTAGATGTAGATGGGACGCCGAGTATTTCGGTTCTTATGTTTTACAGATAAGAATGAAGCATACGGTCTTGATTTCATTTTTACAGTTTGGCTCGAGATGAAATGCCGAGTTACGGGAGTCTCATCCATATTCAAACTATACAGATATCTTTTACTTTGATGAGAGAGTATGATAACTGACACATACTCGCATATAAGATTTGGTTTATTTGGTTGATATTCCAATCAACCCCAATTGGGCATTAGGATACTTACTTTGATAAGCCGCAGTTTTATTACCCCCTGTCCGGCTTGTGACGCAACAGTGTTAGCGGCTCGCCCTGCATGCCACATGTGGCATTTGGGAATTCCGCATGTTCATAGTAATAGTAATAAACACAATTTACACAATCCTTTTTAAAGCGACTCGCAACCAGATGGTGCATTAAAAATAGTAATTTGTAAATATGTGTCAAACGCTTATATAAATGGTAAAGAATTAGTTTAGGATAAGAAATTCTGTTTAAAAAAAATGTATTTCAATAAAAAAAAATGTTGGTCTCTGGTGGCATTCGAACCCGGGGCCCGGCATTGGCGGACAGAAGGCAAAATAGGGGAAACCGCTTAGACCAATGGACCACGGAACTATCCGTTTATCTCGGATCGATTTAACGTATTTCAATGTGTAGCGCTCCAAAGTGCATACAACTTCGTAATTCGGCTCGTGTTTATGTCTGAGCCCGTGTAGAGAAGCAACAACAACAACTATACCGTCTACTAGTCGGTATAGAAAAACGATGGAAAATATCTAAAAATCTAAGATTCGGTGACGATTCTTGAGACTTTTTGTGGACTGATCATATTTTTTTAATGTCAGAAGCCAAATAATGCCACAAATTTGCTTTTATTTGAGTATTTTATTTTATTTTGACAAGTACACCATCCGGTTGCGAGTCCCTTTAAACCGTATCCTTTATATGGGAAAATAAATGTATATTCATAAAACTCTCACAGGATAACCTTTCTTCTTAAAGAAAATGATTTCATAAAATTTTGTAAGATTATATTTACTCCACAGTAACGATATTTACTAAATTCTTAAGTAGGATAAGAGCGGCCCGCAAGTCATACATGGATTACCTCCCTTTCTCCATGATTACTCCCCTTTCATCCGGGCTCTTTTAAACGCGTTTAAACGCGTTAAGAAACGCGTTAAGAAACGGGTAGTGAACGCGTTAAACGAAACGGGTAACGAACGCTCAACGAACGCTTAACGAACGCGTAAGAAACGCGTAAGAAACGCGTAAAGTGGGTAGGAATAGCGTATTTACCACTGTAAGCAGTATATAGCGGGCGAGGGATAAAGGTTTTAAAAAGGAGTGTTTAATGTGTAGTTAGTTTATCATAATAAGCAGACGACACTTTACTCATAATTAGTTTCTGCAGACGGCATATTGGACTAGTAACCCGGCGTCTGACCAGGTCGACAACGTTAAGCAGTATATAGCGGGATAAAAGTTTAAAAAAGGAGTGTTTAATGTGTAGTAAGTGTATAATGGGAGCGAAACTAAATGTGTAATAACTCTCTTTTTCTCTCTCTCTCTCACACTCTCACTCTCTCTCTCTCTCTATGTCCCTCTCTCTCTTTCTTTCTCCCTCAGGTAGTAGAACACATTACCCAACAAACGTGTACGTTTAATGTTTATTTCGGTAAACTATCACGATGAACATTCAATATAGAAAAACACAATACAAGTAAACATCAGAAACAATCCCAACATAGTGACAAAATGGACTCCGCTTCGGCTTCTTATATGGGTTTTCTTTGTCCAACTTGGGTTTCATCGTATGGTCACTGCTCTCGATTGGTCAATACTGAGGATTTCCGGGAAGGTATCGTATACCACTATGGTCACACTCTCCGGTAAAGCCTTCGCAAACTTGAGTTCTAAACGGCAATGTCCACGCCGTTTGTTACTAAACGAGTAATACGGGTCGATATCCAATACGTAAAGACAGTATCCCTTTTCATAATCCTCCTTGGAGATGTTGATATCTTCTCTGAACTGTGTCAAGGTTCTGTAACAGTCAGTAAATTGATTCGCTTCAATGTTGGGCTGTAAAGTGTAGGATGGATAGAACTGACCATCCACGTAAAACCCTATCGAGTTGCAGTCGTAATGTTGAAAGTTAAAGGGATTTTTGTTGTAACTGCCGTTAAAGGCCTCACTAGACACCAAACCGATAATGAGGGTACTAGGGACCAATCCTCGAAATAAATCGTCCACACTGTAACTGTACTGTCCTGAAGCGAGAGCCATGATCTTGGTCTCAGAGCGTAGATAGGGATACATAGCCGGTCGGTGTTGAATCTGTTTCTGGTGAACCAAAAGCGCCGCGTTATCTAACCGTTGTACGCACAACTTAAAACGAGCGTCGACAATCTGGACCTTTTCTGTAGCGGAAAGTGAATCCACCATCAGACGAAATGGGTTAGTACTTGGTTACAGTTTGAGTCCCAGGTGTACGCCGTTGATCAAAAGTTTATTTTGCTGAGATACATCCAATAATAGCGCTCCCTCAGCTTCTGCAATGATGCCACCCCTCGTTTTCTGGTACCTGAGTTTCAGTCCCGTATTATTTCCCGTTGTAGCGTCCGTTGTATCCACGTCTCTGACATCCTTATAAAAGAGTTGACTGGTCAGGATATTATTTTGTACCTCGCTGTTAGTCTTGAGTATCGTATCGATGTAAGCTTTGTAAGGGTAGTTCACGCCCCAATAAGTAAATGGTGTCTGTTAAAAAGATACTTCTTTTTGACTGAAGAGCGAGTGTAACGTTAAATTCACGGGTGCCGCCACTAGACTGTCTTCGACAGGTGTATTGTTCCCATGCACTAGTCTCAATTTCAAATGAAGCACGCTCCGATTCAAGTTCAAGTAAGCCGACGATTGAGCAGGTATATTGAATTCTACAGGAGAGCTGTCCGTCAACTGATTAATAGATCTGTATTCGATATAATCTATCGCTTGTAAAGAAGCATCTGTATCCACTTCTTTAAACAAATCCAATTGTTCCATGGTAAGGGTTTTTTCTCACTCGTTTCGGAAGAGTCGATGCTTTGAAAATCTTATTAAATCGTGTGCCTTTGCTCTTCTTACGTTCTCTATCCACTCCAGCTTGAGCTATTTCAATGGCTGACTGACGTGAGGCGTTTTCCGCTTTAATCTAGTTGCCGCTTCGTCCAATTTCCGTTCCGTCTCTTTCAATGTTTCTTCCAGGTCTCGTAGCTTTTTAAACATAGACCCCGAACCATGTTTCTGTTCTTCCGTCCTGGCTAACGTCTTCTGATAGTAACGTTCCGCATCTTCCGCGGTGGATAGATAAGGTACCGATTTGAGCAGTTCGTTATCGAAGACCTCTATAGATCCCATGTTCGTTTCAAATGCAAGACGCAATGTATGTCGTTTGCGCTAAATACAACGGGTTTTAGATTTTCGTCAAGCACAGAGTATGTAGATGAGTCGTTTTCACGGGTACATATAAAAGGGAAACGTAAAGCTCAGTTTTGAGTTTTTTTTATAACGCGTGTTGATGTCGATATTTCTCAACACCGGAAGTAGGGTGTCTCTGACGTAAGACTCTTGTACAATGTCACAACACAAGTAGAATCGTGTACTTCTCGGTTTGAAATCGCACTCGAGGGTTAAATCAACCAAAGCGCAGGACCATTGACCTTCCAAATTATAGGTTTAAGGTAGTTGGATCCAACACACCAAAGGGTTGTTCTTTTTATACAGATCCAGAGAATCTCGACTAGTCACAAATAAATGCAAGTCCTTCATTCTTACAGACACTGGGGTGAGCGACCCGTTTGACCACTGATACACATACTCGAGCTAGGTTCGAAAGGAAGGGTCGTCATTATTTTTTGAGTTTAGGACTAGGTAGAGCGTATCCTATACAACTACTGAGTAAACTAATCCACAATTCTGACGATCCGTTTTGTATAGATAAGTTAACCATGGAAGTAATAATGATAATATAGACGATAATCATTTGACAAAAATAAACTATTTCGGTCTTGGGGACTTGCGTCCCGAGTAAATGCCACTTGTCAGAATGCTTATCGTCCTTGTCGAGAAAGGCAGCTCTTTCAGGGGTTGTAGACTCGATGTCGGGCATTGTTCTTATGTATGAGGTAATACGATATATCACAATAGGCAGCATCATTCTTATAAACTTTTTATTTATACAGTCATAACAGAAAGCAATTATACACGCTCACAGAGCATATCAATTCACAAAGTGTTCAAGAAGGTACATAGTTTCATAGCAAAAACTATTTCAATCAAGACATATTTTGATTCAATAAGTCAAATTGTGATTCAGGGGTAACATATTTTAATTCAGTGAAAACTCTACTACTACTACTACTACTACTACTTCTACTACTAATACTACTACTACTAATTCTGCTCCTACTACTACTTATACTGTTATCATTATTAGTATTAAAAACAACAACAACAACTACTACTACTACTACTACTATTTCTACTTCCACTACTACTAATTCTACTACTACTACTACTTTTCTAATCATTATTATCATTCTTTTAACAACTACTACTTTAAGTACTCATGATCTCGGTTTGAATAAGATGTTGCTTATAGAAATAATAAGACGTGTCACCCTAACTCTTTACTGTAGTACACTTAATTTCACATCCCTTACACCCTAGACGTGACTAGGACGAAAGGCAAGTTACTCACGCTCTGGCCACGGGAAGGCATGTACATTCAGAGCATCCCCCACCCCCACCCTTTTCCAAGCCTATTCAGATGCTCTCGGTTTAAAATGTAGAATGCAATGTAGTTGTTTATCCGACGAAAATGTCACGGGTTTTAACTCATCGTCCAGTAAATAGAACCTCGCATATTCCTGCCAACATGCCCTTGCCCTGACGTATCGTTTATCTATAAAGCGCTCTGACAGGTATTTCTTATTATGTCCTCGCGTCTCCACATTTCTCAGCAATGGGTATTTGAGTCCGTTGATATAGCTTTCATCCAAAAAGTCACCGCACATATACAGTCTATCCGATCTTGTGTTATCTTCGCATTCGATGGTAATTTCCGCCAAAGCACATTCCCATTCGCCTTTTAGTTCTTGTAACCATGGTGAAGGGGTCCAGAAATCAGCCGGGGTGTTTACGTGTCCGTACACCGTACCTTCGGCGGTAATTGTTACGTAAAAATCCCTCATTGTGAATGAATATCGCTGACTCTTCAGGCTTCTTACGCATTTACAGTTCCTTGGATCTTCTTACTTCGAAAGCCTCGTCGGTGTCATCCCGTTCAGTGTCATCTTCTTTATTTGAATTCTCGCTCTTGGGCTCGATCAAAAAGTGGTTTAAATCCTCCTTATGATATCTAACACCATCTCTGATCGCCACATCATACGACACATGAGACGAATGTTTAATTTGTCTCATTGTTCTGACGAGAGTGGTATACATGGGACAGCTGTCTACATTCTGGATATATTTCACTAGTTCCTCCAAATAGAACCGAGCCAGTTTTCGGAGCTCAGGGAGCTTGTCATTGATCATTTTACGTTCAGCCAGATTCGGGCTACAATCCGGATATTCTTCTTTAGCTTCTTCTATAAGTTCAGGGTAAAAGCGTTCCCGAACAGGGCTTAGGACTAATTCGCGCAAAATGCATTTAGCACGGGTTGTGTGACCGGCGGGGCACTGTTGATGATCCACGATTCCTTCATCCAGTTTACGTTTCTTGTAGTAAGGAATACGAGGAGGACCCCACACTAAAGGGTCTTCGTCATCGCTATCTTCTCCATAGCTTCGTTTCCCCGTAGACTCCCCTGACGAAGCGACTGAAAGAGTGTCCAGTTCTATATCTGAGGTTTCTGACTTGTTTGAAAAGATGTCCGTTTTTAGCCGCTGATGTTCCGGTGTAGTAGTTTTTAAATCCACTAGTAAATAACCGTAAAGCTTCTGTACTGCTTCTTCGAATGGTTTCAAGAATCTAGCGCTATTGTGGGGGTAAATCCCTCTAGCTAAAGTAGACACTTGCTGTCGGTCTATAGGGTTATTGAAAAGCACCATATACTGTGTATTCAGAGCGATGTCTCGACACGCTTTACCCTGAGGAAACAGATTCTGTGTCAAGTAAATCACTGAAAGATTCCTGTGATGACTGCCTTTGGTAAACAAATCTGCTATTCGCTGGTCGCATTTAGCCTCCGTCATCAAATCGTCCAATACTATCAATACGCGTTCTGTACCATCAATAAAACCATGGTCATCCAACATGCCCGTGATGTCTTTGATGAATTCGATATGGGGTAACGTTCGCTGCAGGTCACTGTAAAGGGGTTGCCACTGTCCATAACAGTATAAAATCCTTTCTGGAGAAGGTTGGATCAAGGAGGAGGTCAGAAGTTGTCGAGTCCAAAATGATTTTCCGCTACTGCTGGGTCCCGTGACCATCATGGTAAATGGGTGTTGAAGTGTAATTGTCTTATTCCTTTGGTCATGTAGTTCATGTCGGTTTTGCTGTCATTGAAGGTCTTGTTCACCTTGCAGCTGTTGAGAACCCATCTGTTGACCGCCATGTTTTTGGTTTCATGTGTCTCTTCATACTATGAAGCCATTCATACGAGTGGCCGCAAATCTTACACTTAAACTAGCCTGTAATTTCAGATTCGTCTATTACTCTTTCTGGCTGTTGTTCTGTTGTTGTTACCTTATACCTTCTTACGTTCTTCTGTACATCCATTATGTTGTCCTGTCGCTGTTGATGAAGTCGTTGTTGTTGTCTTGTTGTTGTTCTTGTTGTTGTCGTTGTTGTTGTTGTTAATACTAATAATGATAACAGTATAAGTAGTAGTAGTAGTAGTAGAAGTAGAAGTAGTTGTAGAATTAATAGTAGTGGAAGTAGTAGTAGTAGTAGGAGTGGTAGTAGTAGTAGTAGTAGTAGTATTAATAGTTGTCGTAGTAGTAGTAGTAGTAGTAGTAGTAGGAGTGGTAGTAGTAGTAGTATTAATAATTGTCGTAGTAGTAGTAGTAGTAGTAGTAGTAGTTGTTGTTGTTGTTAATACTAATAATAATAACAGTATAAGTAGTAGTAGTAGTAGTAGAAGTAGTAGTAGTTGTAGAAGTAGGTGAAGTAGTAGTAGTAGTAGTAGGAGTGGTAGTAGTAGTAGTAGTAGTAGGAGTGGTAGTAGTAGTAGTAGTAGTAGTAGTAGTAGTAGTAGAAGTAGTAGTAGTTGGAGTGGAAGTAGTAGTAGTAGTAGAAGTAGTAGTAGTCCAGACCCTGTTAACCCGGCGTCTGATCAGGTCGACAATGTTAAGCAGTATATAGCGGATAAAGGTTTAAAAAAGACTGTTTAGTAGGTTTATCATGTGACACAAGCAATATATACAGTCAGTCCTGTGTAAAACGCTGTAATACTATGTTTACTTAACGGATCTGAAATAATGTATCAATTCTGGTTAAAAAGCTTTATAGTTAAGAATGCATTACGATACAGTCAGTCCTGTGTAAAACGCTGTAATGCTATGCGGATATACATATCAGAAATAATGTATCCATTCTAGTTAAAAAGCTTTATAGTTAAGAATGCATCACGGTTTATAATGGTATTTGGCGGATCATTGGAATAAACAGACTGTCTGTGATAAGCATTCTAGTGAGGACGGTCTTAAAGACTGTGTAGACCTGCATGGCCCTTTTTAATGCCATTTAGCTTTTTTTGAAGATAAGTCAAATATTTGCCATGGCGGCTATAATTAGACAGTATAAGTTTTTATTAGCCTATATGCGAATAAATTACTATAAATAGTAATGCCTGCCTGTACACATGTAGGTCAAGTTTGTTGGCAAAGTTTGTTTGGAAGTGAAGTCACATACTTACTACTAGTGTATCTCTGACGTGTACGCACGTCCTTTTCAAACAGTGTTTACTCGGATCCGAGTGCTCCTTTGTCATTTTGTGATGCAGTAAAACCTCTCTATAACGACCACTAAATAGAAGGCTAATTGGCTACATAAAAGACAGGTGACAGCTTAAAGCAAGGTGAACGTAAAACAAAAAGCTCCTTAAGGAGCTTTCTGTTTAAGGTTCACCATGCTTTAAGCAGTCACCTGCCTTAAAATCTGACAATTAACACAATTTAGTGGTCGTAATAGAGGGTGTTTACTGTATATTGAAATATCGCCCCTAAATAGTCAAACATGGAACATACTTAATTGAAAACTGGAATTATCAGAGCTGAGTGAGTTAAAACAAGCCACCTACCTTAGAGTGCAAACTCTTGTCGATCCTTGTCGATAATAGTCCAGCAGAGTAGTCATTACCCTTACGATTGGGGACGTTAAGGTTATATGGCTCCTTTGAAGGTTGGACAATGTAGTAGTCCCGAATCAGTTGAATGAGTCGTTCGTCATGTTGATCTACTCTGGCCTTGATAAGCTTGTCCATTTCCGTTCCGTAATGGAATTCATTTTTTTTGTTCTGAGTGAGGTTCAACGGTTTAAATTGAGGTGCATTTCGATCACAGCGTGTACAAGGTCCAGTATATAAATAGATGAATGCGAAACACATCAGAAGGAAACCAAAGAACAAAACTGGATTGTCTAGTCTCATCTTGTCCACTTATCCCTCAAAATATTCAGTCAGTTAGCTCGTTAATCAACTTGTGCCTTGCGTCCTATAAAATGACATAGAAAAACAGTGTAAAATATGATTGTCACAAAATTGTAGCAGATTGTAGCATGAACATATTATTGTCCGACTGCAACAGTATATAGCTCTTACTTGTCCATCTGGATAATCATCCAAGTGTGACAGGAATATTTATTATCTGTGTGTTTGACCAGGTATTATTCAGTCCAGTCCTGACAGCAGTATTGTGTGGGTCTGTCCACTTTTGTCAGCTGAGAATTTATGCACTTGTTGACTTTATTTGATATGGCAGTCGGGTTTCGCTGTTTCTGAGATTTGCATTTCTGAAAGTCCTTTTATTTATATGCATATTCATGGGCTTCAGTATTCGAAGTAGTTTTTTGAATTCATTGTAAGTTTTTCTGGCTAGGGTAGAGTGCATAGATCATGTGGTGTAATGGCCATTTAACCGAAGAAACGGAAGTTAACTTTCAATATTTACTCCCTCACCTATTTGGATTGGAGTCATACCATATTATCTGTAATAACTCGGCGTATTTAGTATAAAGCCTATGTCTTATGTTCAACGGACAGTTAGATGGTTGCATGTCTGTCCTGGCGCTATTGAAGTCTACGCATGTTACCAGCCAACCCATATGCAGAGTGTTACACACAAGCCTCCATAAACTATAGCTTATGTGAGACTAGAACTTACAAGCTCATGTTAATCAAGGTTATATTTATGCCTTAGTGGCAAGAGTTCTACAAACTTTGTGCCTTTGAACTGGGTGAGCCTTAGTAGACTATTTAATATAAAGCAAGCCTTTGTGATTTTGAACTGTGTGGAGCTTCAGTGGCCTTTGTACTGAAAACAAGACTTAGTGACTTGAACAGTGTTGAAGTTTTAGAAGCTTATATATGACAAGCAACAGAGACCCAGAACTATTTTACGCCTTACTGATTGTTACATTTAAACTTAATTTTTTTATTTGCTTTGTGTTTATCTATATTGTATATTTTCATAGTCCGACTTTGTGGCTTTTTGTATGGTGACGTCTTATTGACATGATTATATGAATAGTCTGGTTTAGTATGGTCTCAGATAGTTACAGTTTACAGCAGTGAAGGCTTGTTGCCTGTTTGCTTCGTGCAATGAATGGCAAAGGTAATGGGTAAATCATGTGTTAACATTTGAGGGAATACATTTTAACCCTTTACCTTATAGAAGCGCCTTTTAGCGCATTCCATTTAATCCTCCGCGGAAGAAAATAGTTCCAATATATACCGTAATGAATATGTGTCATATTTAATACTTTCCTTATTCTAGCAGGTAATAGCTTAAATCAGGCTGAAAGTAAAGCAGAATGCGCCATATGGCGCATTCTGCTTTACTTTCAACCTGCTTTAAGTAGTCACCTATTTTCAAAACTAGAAACAGGCTATCAGGTAATGGGTTAAAGACTGCTGTCATGTTGATAGTACATTTGGATAGTTGGACATCTGCAAACATAAACCATTTTTTGAAACCGATCAGATGCTGCATATGCGAATCCGAGTCTACACCGATAGGAATTTCAATATAAAACAAAACCAAAATGATAATTTAAACAAAACACCATTTTCATAAAAATGAACTTAGTATGCGACATACATCTTCTGAACTAGACATGTGTTCTTTACCCATGCACTAGTTCTTAATATTTGCCGTCTGCTTTTATTTCTCAAATTAAAATTTATGGATTTTATTTTTTAAAGAAATATTGCAATAAGTTATTTGGCGTTTGATCAGAATCCGAACTGTTTGCAAATAGTTTGTGTACTCGGGTAAGGTAATGGATGGGTTAACCCATTACCCCATACATACGCCTTTTTACGACTTTAATCTATTCCTCCACTGAAGGAAATAGTTCCAATTTATACAGTCAGGAATTTGTAGCAAAATAAATATTTTCTATATTCTATCAGATTTAAGAAATAATAAATTTATACCAGTGTTTTTATCGTGCAATCGAACACTGGTAGGAGTTGAGATGCGTAGTAATTTAATCACGAGGCTTTTAGGCTGAGTGGTGTAATTACAAGCATCTCAACGACTACAATGTACCCGTGTTCGATTGCAAGATAAAATACTGGTATTAATTTATCATTTCGATTCTAACACATAGTTTTACCTTAATTTGCACCGAAGCAACGGCGCTACATTTTTTGGCGTACGCATTTTCGAAGCCATATAACGTCACAATAGAACGTTTTAGCGCGTGAGTGTTTTATTTAAAATTCAAACACTGAAACGTTCGTTCTTTGATTATATAGGGGCGTGCGCGAAGTGTGTCAACTTAGAATAATATATCGGAAGCTCAATATATATGTTATCAACTGGTGATGACTGGAAAAAATCTTAAAAACCCGTTTTGTATTTGATTTCTATTTCAATCGGGTGGACGATAAAAGCAGGGCGAAAAATCAAGCGGATTCCTGGCTCCGTAATCTTCTTGTCGGTATTGCAGATTGTAGACAGATATTTTCTTAAAGCATATTGATATAAATCTTGGTTCAAAGTTTTTACACACATTGTGTCATATTTACAGATCATAATGTCAATTTTTAAATATGGATTAGAAAACAAGATACTTAAAACTTATGTGAATTCTTCTCCATGGTAAGTAATAATTTAAATACATGAATTATGATTAGTTTAAGTTGACATAGTTGGTATATAAAAAGAAATGACGTTTTGTATGAAGTTTATTTAAATAATTACGTCTAATTATACATTATATATTGCGTTTGGAGTATTGAAAAGGCGTTTAAAACTAAGGTATAAGGGGTGTTACACACAATGCAAACGGGGGTCATCGAAGGTCAGTGTCGGGAGCAAGGATGTTCACCACCAGATAGATGATTAAAAGCGCTTCGACTCTATTTGAATTTTTGTATATTTTCAAATAGTTCTATATATATTGGCCTCTGTCGATAATTGCTCACAAAAATAAACCTTAGTTGTCCTTAATTAGCATTCTGCTTTATTTCATCCTGCTTGAAGCTACCATCTAGGATATAGAAAACATTTCTTAAGTTGCATATTCTTGACCGTATAATTAGTAGGATCTATGTTCTTCAGTGGCGAAACCATCAAGGCATCGCATACGATACGAATGTCGACGAACAGACGGATACACTTACAGTTCAATCACTTAAAATTCATGGTAGGAAAAAAGAATTTTTTATAGGAAAAAAGTATTTGTATGCCTTATTTTTATATCTTATCACTCTCCATATGATACGTTTAATCACTTATGGTTTAATATGGCATTTGACAGGGTATTGAGCAGACCGTAAACAACATAAAGTAAACTCACAATCTTCATGATCAGATTATTCGGGAGAAATTTACCCCTTTACTTCTATATTGTCGTCTGATTCAGTACTGTTGTCTGCAAGATACACTCTAAAGTTAGTTTTAAGGTTGAATGGCTTAATAAATATCGGTAAGAGTGTCAAACAGTGTTGGTCCTGACCAGACGCCGCATAACGCGGCGTCTGATCAGAACCCACACTGTTTGCAAACGCGCTTATGGGGTAATTGAAAATGAAAGGGTTAATTCCCTATAGGGGACTAGTGACTCTTTTGTAAATGTTGCAAACGTGTAAGACTTCCCGAGATGTGCTTTATTCTGCTACAATTTTGTCTATTTCACAGTCGTCGTCTGCAATTGTTTTTACATCTTTATTTAGTGACATTTTGGATTAAGAAACCTTAAAACTAAACGAAGATTAAACAGTTTGAATGCAGATCAGACGCTGCTGTTCACGGCATTTGATCTGTATCAAAAATGTTTGTACATTCAATGTCAGTCGTTACCGATAATTAAAAAAGCCAGATGAATGACTACCCGGTGTGTTCTCACCAAACTGAATACAAAGAGCCAAATTGTATCTTTATGTTAAAACGCTCACCAACTGTTGTACAACTACATAACGCTTGCTGATGGATGAATGAGTTGGGTTTTACGGCACTGCGACAAAAACTATGACACTTGCTGAACAAAACATGTATGTACTATTGAATGGAAAACTCTACGATAGCTAGTTCCAAAGAGCCTGAATCCTGATCAGATGACTAGATATCCGCCTCTAGGTCAGGATCCGTTTAGACCATTTTCATTCTACTTCAGGGACATAACAATACATATCGAGGTTTGACACAAGAGCTGTCGATATTTTAAGGCAGACGCCATTTTAAGGCAGACGATATTAATTCAATGAAGATGGTTATATAGACAACTCCCATCCCACCCGCGGTGTCTTATTTGGTTCGGATTAACGCTTCTCCGTGTGATGTTTTCGAGCAAGAATACCACTAGACCGTAAATACAGGCTAACTTATGGTAAGCGAAAATTCACTAATCCGTTAATACTATCGTTCATAAAAACCCCGCTCAACAATGGCTCTCTCAACAACGGTTCCCTCCTTACATCAACGCTTGGCGCTGTTCAACAAACGAGGCAATTATTCCAACTTTTTTATGGTTTCAATATTGTCGGCTTTAAAGTAGCGTCTGCTGTTATTTTCAATTTGGACCCGTGATTTTAAAGTAGCCGATATTTTTAAAAACATTACACTGACCAAATTTATGTTTAAAACGCGCAGTTTCTTATTATCATAATTATGTTCATTTTCTATGTTTTATAATTAGGTAAAATCGGCTTTAACATGCCTTATAATTATATGCCTCTATTCCGTTAAGAATCATACATAAATTTGTCGATTTCTTATCATGATGGATAGCAAAATAAGAGATTTGTTTACATAACAAATCTTTGGACTGGGTTCCGAGAATTTTCGGAAAGTCACGTGGCCGATACGGGTGGTGACAATTCATATACAATGTGTGTGTCGTCATCTGTTTATTGTCAAAATTAAGCGGATAACATGATAGGAAGTGTCTTTCTTTGCTTGAAAGAGCTCATAGTTCCCACCACAAATAGTTATGACGTCATCGACGTGTGTGTGTGTGATATGCTTATATGACATTTTACCGAGTATATCTAAAAACTCACGTCGTTATTCGAATATAAACAAACTGGATTTTTAAAACTCGAATCGTTTCCGCAAATTTTCACGGGTTTGTAAGCAATATTAATTTCAAAATCACCACCTATTCATTTTATATTTAACGATTAGCACAGTGCAAAAAGAAATTTGCTAGAAAAATGCTCGATTCGGGTATTTTGAGAGCAACATTATGGCTTTACTACAAACCATCATAGGTAAATTCAACCCCACCCACTTATGGCCATCTTTTATAAATCTGTGAAAGGGTCACCCACAAATCATTTGTGTCAATTTGTTTTCAGCTCTTGGGCCCGTTTCATAAAACTTCGTAAGACAACCCCTAAAATACATTTAATTTCTTATTTCTCTATCTAATCCTGTCTTGCGACATTTTTTGGAATCTTCTTTTCAAGACATGATTAGATGGAGAAAGCAATAATAATTAAGACTTTCATAATCTGACTTACGACAACATTTGTCGTACAAAGTTTTATGAAACGGACCCTAGACCAGTAGTTTCAGAGCAGAATAGATGTTAGGTCTTTACAAATTACTATACAGTTACATGTATATAAGGCCCCGTTTACACAGACGGTCGGTCTTAGATTAGTACACCGTCTGTTTTATTAGTTTACATCTCTCGCTGTTTTGAACGGTTGTCATAAGTGATTTAATTTCAGGCTTTCAGTGTAAACGGTTATCGATAATGAATAATTGTTCACTCGGTCAAAAAACATAGATTGCTGGTAGCTGACCGATAGCAGCTCAATCGGGGTAAAATCGGCGACTCGTGAAATGCGATTGGCCACCGATTAAAAGCCCCCGGCAACTAATCAATAATCGATGAATACTGACTAACGAATATAAAAACACTAATGAAATGCTGGCGGCAACCGATTGATCTCCAAATGAACTACCATTAGCAACCGATGAAAACCGACGTTTTATTTCTCAGCTTATCATATCGCTGGTTAGTATCAGTTCATTGGTGCTTTATCGGTGGTATCGGTGATATCGGTAGTAAACAGCACAGGTTTTCGGCGCGTAAGCTATGACCCCCCCCCCCCATAAATCTTTCAAAATGAGTCAAAATACATCCATATGTTCAACAAACATCCTTAACAAATGTTTCAAGAAGTTTAAAAAAAAATTATTTTTTTTCGTATCATGTATGTATACAATGAAAAGGTGGATGTGTTTTCAGAGCCATCAACTTCCCAACCTTGTCATTTTGTCATTTTTGGGCCGATTTTGACAAATGATGGCTTATTATTTACATTTAACAATTCTGTTCAAAGAAAGTTAGCTCACAGTCCAAGCAAGACACGAGCACAAGTGAAGAAATAAAAAGTTCGATAGGCACCTTATATCGGAATCCTTCGTTCACCTTTAATTTTGGAATGTTTCGTCATTCAGCGATTAACAAGTGCATTTGCGACCATGCATTACACCATGGTACGGGTAATTAATAGAAAATGAAATATATAATAAATACCTTTTGAATTATCGGTAAATGAGCATTTCTGTTACGAAATAAATTTCTAGATAATTTTCGTTTTCAAGTTTCTGTTGACAAACGTATATGATCATTGGTCGTATTAGAATCATCGAGTTACTTGTCAACGAAAACTGGGCGGAGCAAATGCGCGAAGATTTACTGATGACAACAATTTTGACCCGACTCGAATCGAAATTGTGGTCAAAGATTTGATGGTTTGACAACATTTTGTCAACGGAAAACATCAAGTGATGATTCGAATAGAACTTGTTGACAACTATTCCAACTAACGCGATAGTTGTCCTGATTCGAATACGACCAATACATTTTACGTCATTTCCTGCTTTGAAGCTGGTTCTCGGTTTCGATAGAATGATAATAGTTTGACTGGGCAACCAGTCGTTTGTTTGGGAAAATTTTGCGTGACAGATGGTTTCCGAGTAAGGGGTCTCCCCACCCTTCGAGTCCCCATGCGCGTGTTCGCCGATTGCTTTGAATTTTTTACCAATTATCGTCAAAGAAAACTGTTTGCTGTAAACAATGAGCCATCATCTGTCCAGATCGTCCAAGATTTGACAAAATGACAGGGTTGGGAACTTGAGGGTTGCTTCTGCAAGGCGCTTTTTCATGGCAGCCTTTACTATTTTACTTATAAATTAGCAAAAAATATTTTTTTTTCAAATTTCACGAAACTTCTGGAAATGTTCTTTTATGATGATTATTGAATGTATGGATAGATTTTAGGGTATTTTATCCACGTTTGGTGGTGGTGGAGGGGGGGGGGTTATAGCAGCTAGGGGTAGTGTCATAGCCAACGGGCCGAATGCCTATGGTAAACAGGTGGTCCATCGGTTATTTGTAAAAAAAAAACAAAAAAACAGTTGCACCGATCGAGGATTTTAAACACGTTAGGTGGAAAACAGGTGGTAAATAGGTGTTCATAGGTCCCCTCCCTAGTTTGGCTGAAAAACTAACGATCTATCACCGATGGCTCTGTGTAAACGGGGTTTTACAAAGACTTGGACCACCCACTGGTGGCCATGTTTTTTTAGCTAGCAAAATTATTTGCAGATATCTGTTAGAGGGTCACCAATAGATTATCTTTATAAAATATTTTTAATTTTGGCCAGTATTTTTTCAGAGTAGAAGATTGCTTTCATACCAATCATAGGTAAACTTGCCCACCCATAAGCTAGGAAGTGGATTTGAAGAATCTGGCAGAGACTCACCCCTGAATTATTTGTGTAAAACTATTTTCAACCCAGACCTGCACTTTCCGAGAAGAAAATGTTGTCTTCACGATACAGTCATATAAGGAAAACTAGCCCCATCCTATGGCGGCCATGTTTTAAACTAAGAAAATCTTTTTTATTTAATTGTAGAAGGGCACTTATGGACCATTTGTGTGAAATTACTTCTATATCGGATTCGTGGTGTCAGAGAAGAAGGTCTTTAAAGTGTTCACATTCATCCTGTATTGAAATTCTACCCCACATACTGGGGAATATATTGGAATGCAGAAATATCCCACCCCATATCATCACAGAGCCCCCACCGTACTGTTCTTTTTCGACGATGTTTGCCTCTCCATACCTTTCGTATCGACGGCGAACCACTCATGCACGTCTTTGAGTACAAAATTGGAGGATTACAATTTGTTGTATGGGACGAAATTGAGAAAATTAATTGTTTGATTCGCAAACGTGACGTTCGATAAGTTAGCGTCTTCCATGGTTCAAAAACCGGTTTTCATCCTCAGATATCTCGCAAAAGGTTCATTGCATACGATTTACCTTAAAGCATTTATACTAAAATGACATTGCCTAAGGTGTTGGTTTATGACATAACGCTCCTGGACTACGAGGACTCAAACGGAGTTCACGGACGCAACACAGAATCTGGATGGTAAAAAAACGTCGTTGGAACAATTTAGCAACCTAAAATGTGGTTGGTGTAATAAGAATTTGCACACGATACAGGAATGAGTTTACATTTAACCTAGTTCTGCCCCTAGCAACAAAAAATTCTACTGCCCTTGACCATTCTTAGCACTCATGCGTGGTATTTTTGTTTCTTATCTTTTGTTGTTCGATTATCTAAGGATTTAGAGAACACACTGACACAAAATTATTATACTAACAACACGTATTCCGTGCGCCACTAAGAAACAGTTGAAAACTTTCGAAATGGCTACCGCTTACAGGTTCATAATTCGATTATTTACCTGGTGAGTGAATCGGATAACAATATTAGACAGTATACTGCATACGAAAATATAGAGCCCTGCAATGTATACGTTTCAAAATATTTGTGTTTCAAATATGACCAATAAGAAGTTGGCGGCAATGTATTTTCAATAGGTTTCCATGGCAACTAGAATTTCTATTTTTACCTATATTTGAAGAAATCTAAGCGAGTACCCTACAACTACCAGTGGTTTCCTAGAAGACGGTTTTTAACAATCGATCATATTGGCACTTCGCGCCAGGTGAGCTAAAATCTGTTTAAACTATACATGTACGCAACCGATATACGTATTTACAGCCGGCATTAACCCATTTACGCCCAGTGGATTATTCAATGTTTATACATGTATATTGGATTAGTCCATTTCTTATCAAAGGGATGCCTGGTCAAAATTTTCATTTTCATTTTGTTTTATACTGAAATTCCTATCAGCAAACAGTGTATACTCTGATCAGAGTCTATACTGTTTGCCTATGTCCCATATATGGGATCGTGGGCACAAATGGGTTAACTACCAATGAATACAGGACTGCTGATATTCCGGCTACTGTCTTTCCTCCAGGGAGTAATTTAAGTATCATGTTACAGTGTTGCGCAGCCCGGGGATTAATATACACACATACAGATTTTAGGGGAGGGTGCCGTATGCGTTATGTGTGTGAAAGTGGTTCACAACTGTAGTTTGCACTTCCTCATGCAATATTTAAAACACATCAAAATATACTTATTTATGATGTCAGACTTGAGGAAAACACACTGTGCTGTGTCTACAACGATGCAAAGATACAAACACGCACTTACACATTCTTGTAGAACATCCCAACCGGGGAACTACGCATAGAACCTTTCAACCGGATGCTATCTTTTCTAATCATCCGATTAATCTCATACTTAAGCATGAACTTTCATTTGCACTATAACTTACAATTTTGAACTTAGTTATGTTTTCAATCCAGTTTTAGAACATAAGAATCTTACCAGCAAACCGGGGAAACGTGAGTATACTAACGGGGTAAGTACATGTAGTGTAAACAAAACGAGGAACTTTGTAGGGAGGGATCACTGTATACCGAACGGGGAATTAGAGGGTGTATGTTCACATAAATTTTAACAACACATCCGGGGAACCCCTGGTTAGTTGTTACGATTACACACATTATTCCCAGGGAGATTTTACAAGTGCACACACACATACATACACACTTATAGAACCTCCCAAACGGGGAATACATAACCTACCAACCGAGTGCCACCATTTCCAATCATCCAGTGAAGCTCATACTCAAGCATAAACTTTCGTTTGCATTTTAACTCCCAATTTTGGACATTCTGAATACTTTCCATCCATTTTTAGAAAATGGTAGATTTACAAGCCAACCGTGGAATCGTTATTGTCTTCCAGTAAAACCACATCGTCTGCATACAGCAACACACTGAGTTTTTCTTGATGTGCAATGTTAATACATACTCCAGATGTTATAATCATTTTTTACCCAATGAACATAATTTGAACAATCACGATAGAGGACCTGTAGGTGATGCTTTGTGCCAAATATCTAAGCTTAGAGTACTGTGGTTTCAAATTGTAGATTTTTGAAGATTTAATTGAAATAATCTATATTTAACTGCTGTGACATGGCTATGCAACTGATCGGAACCATTTTAACAAATATTGGTAAAGTACCGCTAGATGTGTCACAATGCCAAATATCAAAGCTCTGGCCATATTATTTTCAGGGAAGATGTTTGAAGATTTTCACTATATAACTCTTTGTAAATATGTGACCCCTGGGAAGGGGTAATTTTTTACCCCAGGAACATAATTTTACAAATGTTGATAGATTTTTTAAGTTTTTTATTGAAACGATCTATTTTTAGCTCCTGTGATATAGATATGCAACGGATCGGTACTATTTCCACAACCTGTTAAAGACGACTATGTAAGGATTATTTCTGCCAAGTTTATTTAAAAACAATTTAGCAGTTTAGGAGGAGATGTCGTTTAAAGAAATTGCTGATTACGGACAACGAACGAACGGAGATAACTCCTTTTTCTTCAATAACTCAACATTTTCAATACTAACCTATCAATTTCTTTTCATATTTTGAATTGCCTTTGTATGGATTTTCATCTGGTAGAATATAAGAAAAAGTTGAATACTAGAAATGTTTATTTTTTTCACTATTTCTCATAATTTTTTGTTTAAAAAACTATTATAACCCATAAAAACCATGTTGTTGATTCAGAGATTCATTTTTTCCAAATCTGGTGCCTATTTGATCTTGATTTAGTTTCTTCATGTCAAAATACTTCCACAGACATGAAATACATAATGAAAAACAAAATAACCATGTTTGTTTTTATTTAAAATATATTTTATTGAAGCTTATACTTTAAATTTGACAAAATTTGAGAACAAGTCTGAATTTGACACATCTTTTCCAAATTGCTGTAGTGCAAAATAATGCACACCAACATATGTTTTTCCCTGTTTTTCCATGTATCATAAACAGCTCTTTCAAAATAAATATGAAAGAAAAAAAGTTAAATACTTTGAAAAATTTGCATCCTTAAGAAACCATTGTAGGAAATAGATGGTGAATTTAGAAGCCTACATGTTTTTTCTTGCATTTTATGCGGACATTGGTTCGTTCTCGTCATTCGATCAATTGCAGTGTTTTTGTCTGGAAATCACTATGCCTTGAGGTGTGTGGAATCTCTCCGGAGACATACTTTGGCTTCACAGAGCTTGACAGGTCTTTCATTTGTAAATATTTTGATCCCACCTATCAAGAATGGTCCCGACTTCCAGCTAGTCCCTTGTTATTGAAATTGCGATCTAGACCACTCATCGGATAGTGAGCTTCCAGCTCTAACCTGATCAAGTAATTGCATGCTGGCACAAATTTACAAAAAGTACCATATCGATTATATTTAAAGCTTTATAAATTTCACATTTGGTGCCTGTTTTGTCTTAAATTAGATTTGTATGAAGAAATTCTACCATAGACATGAAATAAATAACACAAAACCAAATAATCATGTTTGTTTTAATTTGAAATGGATTTTATTGAAGCGGGCTGTTTGAAAAGGACAAAATAAGAAAAGTTGTACACCAAATGACACTTGTCCTATTTTTTCATTCATCTTAAATAGCTCTTCAATACAAAACCATCATAGAGTGTTTTCATATACTTTGAAAATTTCCCAAATTCATGACATTGATACACCCTTAATGGATCAGTATGATCTAATCAAACCCTCACTCAAGGCGTTGGTCTCTTTGAGGCCCAGACCAGACTTATCGAGCTGGAAGCTCAATATTTCCTCAGTTTAGCTGTCTGTTCAGCGATAAATTCGTATCATAATTACAGACACTCTCGTACTGAGTGGAAACCCTTTTCATAAAACTTCGTACGACAAAAACGGTCGTAAGCTTACCCATTACCCCATAAATACGCCTTTTTACGCCTGTAATTTATTCCTTCACGGAAGAAATTAGTTCAAATTTATATAGTCATAAATATTTATCATAAGAATGATTTTCTATATTTTAGTAGATGGTAACTAAAAGCAGGCTGAAAGTAAAGCAGAATGCGCCGTAAGGCGCATTCTGCTTTACTTTCAATCTGCTTTAAGTGGTAATATATATTGAAAACTAGAAACGGGCTATGGGGTAATGGGTTAAAAACGTTAAAATACATTTAATTTCTGATTTCTCTTATCAAATTCTGTCTTGTTACATCTCTTTGGAATCGTCTTTTCAAGACGATTCCAAAGAGATGTTGTAACGTAGTTACTTTATAGCAGCAGACAGACAATGCTGGAGAACATCTTATCTGTTCAGTGGTTATTATTAACATTATGTTAGTATCTTAAACTATTACTCGATCTACGTCACGCCTTCTGGAATGTGCGGGGGATTACGTAAAGGTCAACTACGTCACTAACTAGTCAGACTTTGGTACCTCCCCTTATCCCGGAAAAGGCAATGAGCCGGGGATAGATTCCCATATTAGGGAGCCAGGGACCCTACGCCTGGTAACGTTGCTAGGACGTGGCTGGAATGTGCGTACGTAGCTCTGACGTTACTCATTCGAGTTCCTACATACTGTTTATAAAGAATTGCGCGCTCTGGGAGAGAGTAGGGAGAATTTGCGTTTTAGTTGGATTAGAGAGAATGTAGAGATAACTTAGAATTTAGGTGGCACCGGAACTGGCAAGATGTAGGGATACGTTAAGTACAGGTCTTGGAGAGATGTAGTGGTGAAGTTAAAATGCTGGTTTTTATAGAGACGTGCCTGGGAACATTTATGAAATAAAAGCTAGAAAGAAACGTTTGCCTTGTTATAAAGCAGATCCATGAACCTGGGGTTGCACAACCGCGAAGTGGATTAAAAACATAGGATATATATATATATATCTATCTATCTATCTATTAAAAACATAGGACTATGCTACAATGTCACAAGACAGGATTAGATGAAGATATAAATAATAATTGAAACTTTTATAATCTGAATTACGACAACATTTGTCGAATGAAGTTTTATGAAAGGCCCTGTTTAGAGACGGATCAAACACTGAAGTACTCTGTGTCTAATCAGGACTTAACGTTTGACCCTCGTATTGATATATCCGCAACAATACTGCCATGTTTTTGTGAGGCAGTAGGGCTAACAATAAGCGACACATTTGGTGATGAAAGGATTAAAGCTTAAGAACAATTTCTAAAAAAAAAGTAAAAACTTATTTTAATAATTGGCTGTGAAACATTTAATGATTGTCAGTTAAATGGTTAGAGCCCAGTCTATATAAACTACAGCAATAAGCTTACCTCGTTACGTAGTTCATGTATCCCTAGCCAACTAATGTTGTAATACGTTTGATTGGTTTTACACCAACCCTACACCTATCTTTCAGGTATCAGAGCCCCGTTTCATAAAACTTCGTACGATAAAAGCGGTCGTAAGTCAAAACGTTAAAATACATATAATTTCTGATTTTTGCTATCAAATCCTGTCTTGCGACATCTCTTTGGAATTGCCTTTTCAAGACGATTCCAACGAGATGTCACAAGACAGGATTAGATGGAGATATAGATTATAATTGATTTTTTTATAATCTAAATTACGACAACATTTGTCGTACGAAGTTTTATGAAACGGGCCCCTTGTTAGAGACTGATCAGACACTGAAGTAGTGGGTGTCTAATCAGAACTTAACGTTTGACCATCGTATTGATATATCCGCAACCATGCTGCCATGTATTTTTGTGAAGCAGTAGGGCTAACAATAAGCGACAAATTTGGCGATGAAAGGATTAAAGCTTAAGAACAATTTCTAAAAAAAAAGTAAAAACTTATTTTAATAATTGGCTGACCAACATATAATGTTTGTCAGTTAAATTGTAAAAGCCGAGTTTATATAAACTACAGCAATACACTTACCTCGTTATGTAGTTCATGTATCCCTAGCCAACAAATGTTGTAATACGTTTGATTGGTTTTACACCTGCTCTTTATATATTTATCAGGTTCAGAGGCCCGTTTCATAAAACTTCCTACGATACAAAAGGTCGCAAGTCGAAACGTCTAAGTACATATATTTTCTGATTTCTCTATCAACTCCTGGCTTGTGACATCTCTTTGGAATCGTCTTTTCAACACGATTCCAAAGAGATGTCACAATACAGTATTAGATGGAGATATAAATAATAACTTTTATATTCTGATTTACGACAGCATTTGTTGTGCGAAGTTTTAAGAAACGGGCCCCTTGTTAGATACTAGTGAGACACTGAAGTAGTGGGTGTCTAATCAGGACTTAACGTTTGACCCTCGTATTGATATATCCGCAACCATACTAGCATGTATTTTTGTGAAGCAGTAGGGCTAACAATAGACGACAAATTTGGCGATGAAAGGATTAAAGCTTAGCAACAATTTCTAAAAAATAAAAACTCATTTCAATAAGTGACTGTGAAACATTTAATGATTGTCAGTTAAATGGTTAAAGTCCAGTCTATATAAACTACAGCAACAAGCTTACCTCGTTATGTTGTTCATGTATCCCTAGCCAACTAATGTTGTCATACGTTTGATTGGTTTTACACCAACCCTACACCTATCTATCAGGTATCAGAAGTATAAGTGCGCGTCGTACATATTTTCTGGAAAAAATTAAATCAAAGCAATGGAAGTACTAGACTAAGTTTAACTGGCATTGTATACTGAATTTTGGTCAAGTGGCACACATGAAACAAATACGAGGATTAGGTGACTCGTCATTTTTTTTATTGTCTCTATCATGAGATAGTTAACAACAATATTAATACACATTATATAAGATTATTCCTGCAGGACTATAATTTCCCATCAAATTCAAAGTATGTAATTTTTCTACAGTCTTACTATGAAATGTCAAAGTCATGGATTGTGTCATTCTTATAGGAAGCTGAATTTGAATCCATGGAATATTTAACTGTCAAACAAGTTAAACAACTTAAGTATTATAAAGTTCCAAAACATATGAAACTCTAGTTGAATGGAGAAAACATTACGAAATGCTTATTAAAGTCTAAGTTCAATATGAGTGACAAACGGTTAAGATCTAGATCAGACACCGCCTTACGAGACTATAAGTGCTTCATGCACACGCGGGGAGTCCACGGTGACTATTCATTCTTCACACTCACATTTTCGGTGTCCAACATGCAAATTTCATGTCCAGGACGTTGGTTACGCTACTTTTACTATTTTAGCTTTTATTAAACCATTTTATCTATCTATGAAAGTTTAGCACCAGCTGGCACTTTAAAATAGCCCCAAATGCTTGGTATATTTAGTATATCAGTTAGTGTCGATAACACCGGTGTTGATAGATAGTGTCCCCAACGACGCAAACTCGAGTATGTGTGTGTGCGTGGGTGTGTGTTCTTGCACGCATATGCCAATGGGGACTTTTAACAAGCAGAACAGCAACAACAAGGTGCACGAGTGAGGATGTCCTCACTTATCAAATAGTTAATATGCTTCATAATCCTTACATTGTTATTAACCCATTCTCCCATAAATACCCCTTTCTACGCCTATAATTTATTCCTCCACCGAAGATAATAGTTCCCTTTTATACAGTCATGAAAATGTATCATTATAATATTTTCTATATCGTAGCAGATAATAGCTTAAAGCAGGCTGAAAGTAAAGCAGAATGCGCCTTAATGCGCATTCTGCTTTACTCTCAACCTGCTTTAAATAATTATATTTTTCAAAACTAGAAACAGGGTATGGGGTAATAATAATGTAAATGTGTAATCAAATTCTCAGCTCGAAGGGTCTCAATTGCCGTCTAATTCCTAGTATTTTGTCTTGTGTTTTGTGTGTCGACCCTTTCTGACTCTACAGTGAAACATCCAAAAACCGTACTCCCGAAAACTGGAATTCTCCAAAAACCGAACCAATATTTTTGTCCCGAATTTATGGTTCTTTATTTTATATAAGAACATCTCCGAATACCGGAACCTTCGAATTCCGGAACCGAATGATTTTATTTTGAAAATTTAGACTATTTATTTCTATACAAATCTACATCTGAAAACCGAATGCCTGGGACTTTTCTCCTGTGTAAGGTAAACTCTTTATGGAAATCTTATCTATTGGCTAATAAAATAAGCAGAATTTCTTTAAGAAAGAGTGCAGACTCATGTAAGACACTTCCTATTGGAAGACAGTGCAAACCCTGATTAGACATCTCCCTCCAGGACAAGAGTGATCTGGATCTGCACTGGGGTTTTCGGGGTTTTTTTAAGCGTCAGTATATGCTTATAGCTAGAGGAGGGTTAAAAATACATGGAAAACAAAAACAAAGAACTGTTAGACTTCAACGGGGTTAGTTTTCTCACTTTTTATTCTTAATTAAAAATAAAAATTATTAGAAATCAAATGGAAACTTTTCATAACAGATGAAGGGGAGAATAGTTATTAATTCTCTGAAACATTAATTACATATGTGCCGTGCCATGACAAAACCTGCCGTATTGCATTTCAAACAGTGTATATCAAGATCAACAGCTGCGGCAACGAAGCGGCGGCTGGTCTTGATCTACACTGTTTGACAAACACACGCATCTAAAACACTTTATTCAGCTGTAGTGTATATGGTATCTGGCAGTACATGTATATACCAAACTCATATACAGAGTATGTGATGACAACGGTGCTTGGTCTGTACAATGTTGCAATGCAATAAGGCCGGTTTGTTATGGCTGGCTCATATGCATGTTCATGTTTGTTCAAATATATATATTAGTATGAAATTAAATATGTTATAAATACTTAATTTTTTCATGCTACAGTACCTAATATACAATTAATAATATTTACTTGCAAGTGCATGCTTTAAGAACACAAATAGTTCTTATACATATGGATCAATTTTGTTCATTTAAAAATAACTCCCTGAATTGATACCTCTGAAAGCCGAACTTTTCCTCAGTCCGGATGAGGTTTCACAGTATAGCAGAAATGTGTCGTTGCTCTAAGTTTGGAATTGAATAATCTAGAAGCTAACCCTAACCCTTTCCCAGTTATGGCAAGGTTAATGTTACATAAATGGCCAGGTAAATGTTCATTTGTGTGGCTAGTTATGTTTGCCACACCAGTATCGATGAACCCGGACGGACGACCGACCGGACACACGTAGAAGTCAATCACTTAAAACGCTACGTTAGAAAGAGAAGAATAATCATGATTTATTTTGATAATTCTTTACTCTCCATATGATATAAGTCGATTCGATTAAGTTTTAATATGCCATTTGACAGGAAATAAGCAGACCGCAAACAACCTTAAGTAAACGCGCGATCTTCATTACATTCCCTGTAGGATACTAGTGACTCTTGGGAAAGTTGAAAACGCGAATGATTTCCCGGAGCGTGATTTACCCTGTAGCGGCTACAGGTTCGTCTGCTTCGAAATTTTCTTCTGTTATTGTTTTTAAAAAAAAACCTTATAGTGAAACCATTGAATAATTAACCCTCTACACTCGAGGGTTATCAGTGAGAATCCTGATTATACTATGCAGTCCACGGCATTTGATCTGGATCAAAACAATTTGCGTATTCTACGCTAGTCGTTACAAGTAGGCGAATAGTTAAGAAGAAAAGCTACCCAGCGTGTAAATTGATAAAACTGAATACAAATGAGCCAAATTGTATTTATATGATAAGAGGAACACTGAGCTTGATACAGCTACTTTACGCTTGCTGAACAATATTTATTAACCCCTTCACTGCCTTATCCCGAGCACAACAGGTTTTTACAAACAGTTTGGATCCTGATCAGACGCCGCGTTCCGCGGCGTCTGATCAGGTTCAAACTGTTTGACACTCATTTCAATGTTTCTTCAGTCAAAAAAGCAAATATTAAAATTTAAGAAACAAAAGCAGACGACAATTGTTTAAAATTGATGACGTCACGGCAGTGAAAGTGTTAAATTTATTGAATAGCTAAACTCTCGACCCATGCACTTACACGTGTTCCTCTAGAGCTATTTGCATTTAATCTGGATCCACCAGATTTCTGAATTTATGCCATTGATTCATCTGATTGAGGCTCATGTTCATGTTCCTTTAGTCAAACTATCAGTAATTCTCAAGGGTACATACAAAAGAATGAAACATTATTTAGGACAGACGATATTCATTCAGTGAATAAGATAATACTTTGAAACTCCTCTAAACCGGACATGTCTGGGGACAACATCAATATCCGGTTTAGAGGGGTTTCCAGTTCAGAGGGGTTTTAACCCATTTCGCCATAGCTTGTTTCTAGTACGGGAGATAGCTGACCACTTAAAGCAGGTTGAAAGTAAAACAGAAATTAAGGCGCATTCTGCTTATCCTTCAACCTGATTTAAGCTAATTTTACTAGAATTGATGATACATATTCATGAATGTATTTTCTTCCGTGTCGGAAACAATCAAAGGCGTAAAAATGTACATGTATTTATGTTGTTAAGGGATGAAACAAGACCAACGTTTTTGTCCTGTTTAGAGAGAATTCCAGTATTAAAAGGTTCCGGTTTGGAGGTGTTCCACTATAAAGACAACTCCCGCTGCCCCGTAGTGTCTCATTTTGTCTCTATGCGAAGTTAGAAATTGCATAACTAGCTACAGTGGGGGAGATGTTATTTCTTCCCAACTAAACGCGTTTATGCTGGACACTTATCTTCAATCCATTTGTGCCCAGTGGATTCTTTCATGCTTATATATCGGATTAGTCCATGTTTTATCTAAGGGGTACCTGATTTAAATTTTCATTTTCGTTTTGTTTTATATTGAAATTCCTATCAGCAAACAGTGTAGACTCTGATCAGACGCCGCATAATTTGGCGTCTGGTCAGAGTCTACACTGTTTGCCTATGTCCCATATATGGGATCGTGGGCACAAATGGGTTACAAACAGTTTTGGGCTAGATTAGACACTCGTGTAACTTCAGATAAATATAAATCGTCAGGACTCTTAACATAATGTCATTTGTATTGTATCGCATAATCGATCAGTCTCTTTTAACCATTTATTCCATAGCCCTTTTCTAGTATTGAAGATAGGTGACCCCTTAAAGTAGGTTGACCGTAAAGTTGAATGCGCCTTAAGGCACATTCTGCTTTACTTTCAGTCTGATTTAAGCTACTCTCTGCTAGGATAGAGAAAATATTTATTTTGTAACATGTTCATGAATGTCAAAATTGAAACTATATTCTTCAGTGGAGAACTAAATTGAATGTGCTAAAAAGCGCTTCTAAGGAGTAAAGGGTTAAACTAGACAAGTGAGTCCCTTTACAATGAGACAAACTTTCTCTACTGTACGTTGGGGAATTCAGTATTTATAGCTTTGTGTTGTTATGTCGTATGCAACACTGTTTACATGTATCTATTTGAGAGATCAATTACAGTGCTCCCTCTCTACAACGACCGTCCGAACAACGATTCCCTCCTTATAATAACGCTTGCAGCTGTTCCCAAAACAAGACTATTATGTCTAACTATTTCACTACTGCAATGTCGGCTTCTTAAAACTATCGTCTGCTGTTTTTTCTCAAAGTTACATATTAGACATTTTAATAGAAGAAACATAACGAAACCTGGAAAACAGCTTGAATCCAGATCAGACGCCGAGTGACGCGGCGTCTGATCTGGATTCAAGCTTTTTGCAAATGTAAGCCAATGTCCCTCCCTATAACAACTCACACACAACAACCCACACAATCCTTATCTCCCATTGAGTGTCGTTGTAGAAAGGTACCACTGTATAAAGTTGTCAGAAATGTCATCAGATTGTCAAACAAATTTAATCCAGATGAGACGAGGAGTAACTCGGCGTCTCGTCTAAATCCAAAATGTCAGCTCGCAACAGATTATGCATAGGAAAACTGTGATAAATTGCAAGATATGTACCGCCAATTGTTCCTCTCTACCCAGGGGTTAAAATGGGTACCTGTGAAGCGTCTGAGTATATTTTAACTTGGTTTATTTTTTTTATTATGATATCTAAAAGATTGCTCGATTCACATTTTTTTTTGATCGCGTCTTTCAGTAACCAAACAAAAGCTGGGAGGAGAATATAATTCTTTCGCATGCACGGCATTCATTTTGTGAGTTTTTGTCTTCATTGAAGAGTTTCTGTGAGCAGCAAACCAAAATTCTATCAGTGTTGGTAGTAAGGCAGGAGGAAAGGCAACAGGTTACTGAGCAGAAACATTTGCAAAGGCAAAATTATTTTCAACAAGCTCTCCTTGACAATCTTAAGAGGCTGAAATTGAACTTGGATGCAAAATTACAGCCTCTTAGCACGTCTCAGGATAATATGGAATCTCAGATCCAGGAGGAATTCTAGAGATTGGAGTCCGGATTAGACTAGCCTCTTGTAGGTGCTCCTGAATTTACTCCTTACAGCCAGTCTCCCCTTTCTCCGCCTTATACCATCCCACTTCCACAACAGCCTCTGTCACCTGGTATTGACGTAGAACCTATGCAAATCCCAAAAGAGAAACTGGTCAGATCTCAAGTGCGGCTATGCAAAGCAAAAGCGGCACTATCTCTGACAAAACCACAGGGATGCCATAAGTTGACAGGAAAAATCCTAAGATTTCGAAATTTGCATTTTTCGATTGCGAATTTATGAATCGTACCTTTACCCCATAGCCTGTTTCTAGTTTTGTTGACACGTCACTACTTAAAGCAGGCTGTAAGTAAAGCAGAATGCGCCTTATGGTGCATTCTGCTTTACTTTTAGCCTGCTTTAAGATATCATGTTCTAGAAAAAAATCCGGAGATTTAGAAAAAATCCGGAGAAATGGCAGCCCTGAAACCAAAGAAGCAATATATGTTTAGGCAGGCGAAGGCGGTGACAATGGATTCCCACCACCCCACCACGACACAGTTCAAAAATGTTAAACTCGTCACGTGGGCACAATCAGTTCCGGATAGACAGAAACACCATACTCTCTGTCTGACTCTGATTTGGAGGAGGAAACGGCTCCTCCTTTTACCCAGCTTCCAAATCCAACATCCCGAGGTGGTCCGAAAATTAGGTTGCCTTCCCGTTTACGCGATTAATGCATAAAGTAATATACCAAGTTAAAGTCTACTTTCAGTCCGAATGACCGCTCAGCCGACTGTACATATACTCCCCTGATCATCGAGCCATCTTGCCTATGAGCACTGCTAACATATGGCGCAGTCAAATGCAGCCGCAGTACCGACTCAGACCCTTCACAGGTACCCATTTTAACCCCTGGGTGGAGAGGAGCAATTCGCGGTACACGTCTTGCTCAAGAACATTCCTGTACATCATCGGGGATTCAGAAAAATCCCCTAGTCAGACCGCTGGTCCGGCGGGGAATCGAACTCACGACCCCTGGTACCGTAGTCCAAGGTGTTAACCATTGGGCCACTACAGTTTAATTTTCTACATTTGGCCATCAACAATCCAGCCGGTCGGTTTATTATAGTTGATGGGTAAAGTGTCTTTGTGCCGTATGTTACTTTTTCCTTCAGTCATCCAGCCGGTCGGTTTATTATGACTGATGGGTAGATTCTTCGTCCAACGTTTTCTCGATCATTTTAGTGTACCTATCTGTTATCTTTCAAACCGGTCGGCTTATATAGCTAGTGGATGAGCTTCATGTTCTTTGTAAATTCTGTGTTTCATGTACCATCTTTGTCAGCTATCCAGCCGGTCGGTTATATAGCTGATAGAGAGGCATCGCGTTCCTTATATGTTCTATGTTTTATGTCCCATTCCTGTCAGCTAGCCAGCCGGTTGGTTTATACAACTGATAGTCGGACGTTTTTGTTCCTATTTGTCTCATGTTTCTTGTTCCAGTTTAGGTCAGCTAACCATGCGGTCGGTTTATTTTAGCTGATATGGTTGGTGTCATGTTCTGTATGTTCTTTTTTATTTTCCATATTTGTCATCTAACCAGCCGGTCGGTTTATTTTAGTTGATAGATATTGCTTATGTTGTATTTACTTTATTCGTGGTTATTCCTATTGGTCGGCAATCCAGCCGGTCGGTTCATTATTGCCGATGAATGGCATTGTGTTAATTGTTTTTTAACCAGTCGGTCGGTTCATTTAATTGATAGATGGTGCCCACTTGTGTGTAGTTATAGAGAAAAATCTCTATGATGGTTTATAAGTCATCATATTGATTAGGCTGTATAACTTCATTTCAACTGTGTTCACCTTTTTATTGAAGACTATTTATAGTATCAATGGAAAGGTGCAAAAGCTTTATTTATGCTTTTTGGATCCTGTCATCAGAACAAGTTATGTTCTGGTCCACACATTTTAAAAAGGATTTCTATCAATTTAATTCAACTTTAAAGCAGCATTGTGTTTTTGGGAAACCTGCATAAAACTGTTGTTTGGGATCCCATTAGAACTACATGGGACGTGATTCTTTCACAAAAAGCGGCTTTATCTAAGAAATTCGCTTTTTATTTTATTTTTTTAATTTATGGATGTAACATCCATTAATTTGACCTTGCGAACGGAAAGAAGGACAACTCTGTAAATACAGGGCTCCAGATAAGGGGAGTATTTCGAAAACTAAAATCTTTATTTCTGCTTTAAAACCAATGGTGTCATTACTCATTAGAATCGTCTCGAAGAGACAATTCTAATGAGTAGTAACACCATAGCATTCGGTGCTGAAATGAGTGAGAAAATGTTGGATTTGTTCAGTTTACTTCCGCTTATCTGGAACACTGGAATGAAGTGGTTAACCCTTATTCTGCAGACGTCTGCTTTGAAATTGTCATGTGCAACATTTGTTTAGTTTAGATTTATGCATAGTTTTAATTAAACAAACCTTAAGACGATTGTCAAACAATTTGGATCCAGATAAAACGCCGCGTTACGCGGCGTCTGTTCTAGATTCAAACAGTTTATAAACTACGTAAAGTTTCGACCAGCAGGCACAGGGTTCACCAATGAGTTAACTGTGAAGTTGACCCCGGCTGTATCACGTGACACTAAGCCGTGTAGTAATGTTTATGTCAGGCGTTCCATTTTCGGTTTGTTATGGTTTTAAACTGCTCTTTTTGGTGATTTAGGTCTGTCTTCAACATTTCATAGATCAGTTTGGCCCAAAAGAATGTTCAAACATTATTATTAACCGTTATTGTATTTCAGACATTAAAAAAGGTCTGAAAACACAATTGGACTTTAAATATATAATCTTCTAAAAGCCGAAGTGGGGGGGGGGGGGGGGGGTGATGCGGGGACGCCACAGACATGGCACGAGGAGGCCAGGGCCGAAAAGCATATGACGTAGCTGCGATAGGTGGTGCCCTCTATCGATCTCTTCTTGGTGTCGGCCCGGTCTAATTTCGCCCTATATAATCTATAGTAAAATGCCTAACTTTAAGAGGCAACAGCTCCCTCCAAAACAGGATCTAGGCTATAAAAGACATACCCTTCAATTTTATAGACATTTCCCTGTTGATTGAGGCCAGTAAACCCATAACATCGGCAATTCCATTTTTGCTATGAATGATTACCTAAGGTCACTGTCAAAATAAAGGTAAACAACTTTCACTTTCATCCCATTCACTGTGTTTCCATATGCATCCGCCTGGAGAAAAAGTCCTGAAATGAGATCCCTAAAACAGTGCCATTTTGGTGGAAATGGCCACAAATAACCAGTTACATCAAGAAAACCATTCAAACTCACATACAGGCAACACTAAACATTGCAATTTTTTTTTAAATTGTAGCTTTCAAGGTACTACTTCTGAAACCACAACGACCCGGAAGTGATTCCTGACCAGGCCGACACCTCTTTGCATAGTCTGGTTCCCTTCCTTTTATCTACAGAGATATAGGGTCAGCCAAAGGGAAATAAATTTCGTCGCCTTATTCTTATAATGAGCTATCTACATTTTTACAGCTTAGAGAAAAACGCCTTCCAACATTCAAAGTGTGTTATATCATTAATTCTTCGTCTTTTTGTTTAAATTAAAAAAAATATGTAAGACCTTGCACATTTCTATAACCAAACACAATAACAGCCTCATTCATCTAATAGTTTTTTCATAATTTAAATTTTAATTTTGGAGATAGCTCAAAATTCAAAAAATATTTTATTTTTTGTCAGTATTATACTGAGCTATCTGAAAATATCTGGAAATAGAGTCTTATCAAGTAAAAATCTGTATGCTCTGATCACATTTACGGTTATGCCTGTATTCTTCATTTATTATACCTGACATGTTGTGACACTGAAGCTGTGGATCAACTTTTTAGATTGGAGATAGCTCAGTGTAATATTACAAATATGTATCCCATATGGAGATACCGCAAAATGTTATTGTAAACATAACTGTCACGTGCTTAATGCCTGAAACGTGATTGGGTAATACTTCTAAGGATTATAAATTAAGTATTATAGTGCTGCAACTCCAGGACATAGCTTAGTATAACACACAAAAGTGTCTACGAAACATGGAGATAGCACAAGGTGTGAGGCGGTAACTCTATAATTAGACCCCCAATCAATAAAATACAAACACCAGGAGATAGATCTCTGTGAGACGAATCCAGTGATATAAATATCTCATTTTTGGCAAAAATGTAGATAGAGCACTATAAGACTAAGGCGACGTAATGGCGGCACCCATGCTAGTGAGGGTACTTGTAAAAGGATAAAAAATCGTGAGTTCGATCCCCGTTAGGTTTTATTTCTTTTTTTATTACAATTATTTTTATACAACTAGATTTCTTGAATTGCTCAACATAAAGTTCTATAAAGCAAAATGTGCCATATATAACCGAGACGTTACACTTTGTGACCTATTGAAAGTTTTTAATGTATGAAAAATGTTACTCAATGTGGTCTCTCACTGTTAGATAACAAATGCCTTAACTCAGTTATCACTGAAACTTTAAATGGACTATTCCAGTTTCCAATTAATTCTAGTTAATGTATGACAACCTAAAAATGGCAAACAGCGTTTCCCTGACCAAAGGGCTCCTTCAGGAACCCTCTGATCGCGGTATTCACTGATTGTATGGGACATTATTCGTGAATGATGAGTATACTCGTCGGTAGGGTTCAATGTCTTAGCAAAACCTTTAACTTAAGGGTAACACATATAAATAATATGGTGCATAAATCAGATCCAAAGGGATTTTCAATCCACTCTGCTTCTCCTTCTTGCAGACTCGTATACACCAACAAATAACAATAATAATAAAACGGCCTCCGCTGGGTATCGAGCCCATAACCGTACTTAGTAAAACACTACTGTACTGTCTCAACCACGATGACATATAGGTATCAAAATCTTATTCTAAATATGAACTTCATTTTTCAACCCTGACCTACCTGTACAACGTAGCGGAAACAATCGATATCAACCAAAGTTATATATAGCGTGTTCAGCCACCGTATAATTATTTAAATTTTGACAGGTTAATAAAAATAAAACAATAATTAAAATCGATTCCGTGAGTGCTGATTCATGATTATAGATCGCGCAAGTGCTGAGTCTGGATTATAACGGTCCGTTTTATAAAATGTCGTACGACAAATGTCAAAACTTTACAATACATCTAATTTCTTATTTCTCCATCTAATCCTGTCTTGTACATCTTTTTGGAATTTCCCTTTCAAGACAGTTCCAAAGAGATGCCACAAGACATGATTAGATGGAGAAATAAATAATTATTGATACTTTTAGAATGTGACTCACGACCACTTTTGTCGTACGACGTTTCGAAAACTGGCCTCAGGACTCGTGACGTCCCGGGTAGTCTGACTCTTTGCGATAAGTCGTCAGTAGATCCGACCTGTCCTTATCGACAACTCACACCCCCACCCCCAACTTTTGCAGTATTAGCGCCCGCCTCCAACATCGCCAACGGCCCTCTCACACAATTTCTCAAAAGCATTTGCTTTAAAATTACTCTTAAAGACTCTCGGCATTAAATGACTGTTGGTTTTTTTATAATAATATTCAAGTGCAACAGTTATCGAGGAAAATCTCTTGTCAATAGAAAACAGTTATACTCGTCTAATGCGTGCACTAGCAAAGCAGAGTTTAAAGCTGTATCAACCGACTTACGTGTTATGATTAAGGAAATCTGGTCGACTTACCAAAGTAGGACGCCTGCACAGGTAAATACATTTACATCTATACACATGCGATTCCTATAACATTGGAAACTGTGCACATGATTCACGAACGTTTCTTTTTTAGTTAAGTATATTTTCAATTATTCGCCCCAGGGCTGCCATTTCTCCGGATTTTTCCAAAATCTTCTGATATTTATCCTAGCAGATTGTAGCTTAATAAAGGCTGAAATTAAAGCAAAATGTGCCTTAATGCACATTCTGCTTTACTTTCAACCTGCTTTTAGCAATCGCACTTAAAAAATAGAAAATTTGGAAATCTTAGGATTTTTCAAGATCAACTAATTGCAACACTGTCGCGTTAAAAGCAGTGATAAGTAGGAGAAAGTGATTATCACTAAAAGAAGGAGACGCTCGTGCGGCAATGACTAGTTAATTTGAATAATCATCAAGGAGGTGTATGCAATATTTGTATTCTGTATAAATAACCATTGTCGGGAGTGAAAACTAAACGCAGGAAAAAAATGCAGACCGAACATATTGGAGCACAAGTTTGGGCTGTGTCCAAGTATGAATTTGATTTGATTTGACTTGTTTTGATTTTACGTCGCTTTTACCAGTAGTTCAGTCATATCGCGACGTCCAGCTAATTACAGGTGGAGGAAGATCCCCAGAAGCTCTTTATGCACTGTTTCTGACACAAATCGGCAACTGGGTAGAACCACCGACGTTCCGCAAGCCAGCTGAAAGGCTTCCCCACGTGTACATTTGTATCTTTAATTCGAACGACCTTACTGGGATTCGAACTCACAGTGGTGAGGAGCTTAGTGGTGTAAGTCTCAGTGACTATAACACTAGGCCAAGGAAACCCCGTGTCAAAGTATGAAATCAATCCAGTAATTTATATAAGGAAGTTATGAGCAATGTTAAAGTTTCCGTCAAATTTGTTCTAAAGGTCAATTTTGTCGAGGGGTCAATGCCAAAAAGTAAAGGTCAGCTAAAATATCTTGTCACAAGTGGTGTTGTGTCCAAGTATGAGGTAAATCCATTTACTAATGAGGAAGTTATGGCAAATGTTAAGAGTTTATGGAAAACAGGTAAGGTCATTGAGGGGTCAAAGTTGAAAATGTTTCAGTAATAAGTAGGTTATGAGCAATGTTTACGTTTTCCATTAAACTTGATTCTAAAAGCCAACGTTAGTGAGGGGTCAATGTCAAATAAGTATAATTATGTTAGCTGAAAGGTCTTGCCACAAGGGAAGTTGTGTGAATAGGAGCCATACTAATTACAATATTTCTTGGTTAAAATTACTTAACATTTAAATTTGAGAAATAAATGCAGGCGAAAACTGTTAGAAGTTCATGTCGGCATAGCAGTGAATGGGCTAAATCATCGAGCTCTAATGACGAGGTTTTTTTTTTGCATTAAAAACAAACATACTTGTTGAGAATGTAAATTTCCCATGCAAACAGCAATTATCAGATATGGCTCCTGCAGGAGATTTTTTATTAGGGTCTGCGCTCTTTGTTATTTTGCCAAATAATTATGTATTGTAAAGTCAACCATAGATAGTTAACAGGGCTTCCAAAACTTGATCATGATAATCCTAAGATTTTAAATAAAAAAAAACATTTTTCGAGATGCTTTACTTAAAGCAGATTGAAAGTAAAGCAGAATGTGCCTTATGGCACATTCTGCTTTGCTTTCAACCAGCTTGAAGTTACCATCTGCCAGGATAAAAATCCGAAGATTAAAATCCGGAGAAATGGCAGCCCTGAGTTAAAAGTGGACTAGTTTTCATTGAAACCCGGAATTGTTTATTTGCAGTTCAGAGGTCAGTGACCAAACATACCATACTACTAATGGCCACTTATAATAGAGGACAATAATTCACTTCACTTCAATTTTATTCAGGCATAACATCATGAAACAATGATAATAAGAAAGCCAATGAGTGATCACTTGAAAAGGAAATCAGCAGTCTTTAATATTTCTGGCAGGTATATTTGCTTTGTTGCTTAAGCCTTTCATGGTCAAATTTATCGTGAGGTGTTTACCCCTTCACCGCCATATTATCGTCTGCTTCAATATTGTTGTCTGCAATATCGTTTCAAAGTTATACAAACGGCATTATAAATGACGTAATTTCAAAACAACTGGCAAACAGTTTTGATCCTGATCAGACGCCGCGTTATGCGGCGTCTGATCAGGATCAAAACTGTTTGCAAATGCGCTTTATGACGTCACTGAGAAGGAAATGGTTTACATGAGTACATCTCATGAAGCAACAAAGCAAATAAACCAGTCTCAATTATTAACCCTTTCACTGCCTTACCCGACTACAACGTTTATATTAAAACAGTTTCGACCCTGATCATACATCGCGTAACACGGCATCTGACCAGGATCCAAAATGTTTGACACCTATAACAATATTCCCCAAGTCACAATTCTTAAAATTCATGTTTTGACAAAAAAAAAGTAGACGATAATTTTTTAAAGCATATGACACGGCATGGCAGTGAATGGGTTAAAGGCTTCAGTTTCTCTTTTCAAGTGATTGCTTATTGCCTTCACTGTCGTAATATCGTATACATGTAATTTTGTATTTGACACTAAATGTTGCCAACTACAGTAAAACCTCTCTATTACGACCACTAAGATATGTTAATTATTAGGGTGTTTACGATAGGTGACCGCTTAAGGCAAGGTGACAGTGAAACAGAAAGCCCCTTTAGGAGCTTTCTGTTTCACTGTCATCTTGCCTTAAGCTGTCACCTGTCTATTAAACAATCAATTAGCCTTCGTTTTAGTGGTCGTTATAGCGAGGTTTTACTGTACATTAATATGATTAAGGTTCATGTAATGTCCCTGTACGAGAAAAATACTGAAATTTGAAAAGTTGTAATACTCAATAACTATACCACATTGGCTAAAAATATTTTCACACATAATAAATAATTGGTCAATGAAAAGGAGCACGCCTAAATTGCCAAAAATTTAAGTGTACTTGTGTTGTCAGAAGCTCAAAAAGTAACGAACATGGAATGAAAATAACCTTTTCAGCAGAATATATCAAATCACTAAATGGCACGTATTTTCGGAAATCTGGTAGAATACATACGAAGAACCCCTTACATACTGGGTACTCCTACACAGAATGTCTTACAAAAGTCAGAAAACTCCCTGTAATTGGCCTTTCAAATACCCCTTGCTTGATTCAAGGGCGGCCATTTGCATTTTACAAATTTTTAGAAGTTTGCCAACATTTAAAGTCCAGCTACTCCAAATCTACAAACACCGACTGACGATTGTTATATACGTGCGGACAGAGAAAAGAACAAGCAATATGATTGATGGAATGTCACTCACCCGATTCACTGCATTTAGACAATATATCCGTTCAATCATAGCAATATCTACGAAAGTTGTCGTTTATCCAACAAAATGATTAATCCGCATTTTCTCGTTTTTTTTAATATCCATATTTTCAACTTTTATTTCAGTACATTATTAATGTCGGATACATACTCAATAAAATAAGCACATTGCACATTACTTTCGATCATAAATTCCTCCGTATGTCACAATTCTTCAGCGGACTACTTGCCGCGAAAGTAATTCTGTCCCTGTACAGCTGACCTTTGTTTCAGGAAAAATCAAGAGTTTGTCCCTTTAAATCACCTTTTGTCCACCCTTTCAAGTATTCCACATCGTTCCGGCTATTGTAATGTTGATTAATATTTCACTTTGCATTGCGATCTTTATTAAATAAAGCTTTATATTGCTGTGAATGTATTCCAGCTCTAGTCCGGTCAAGGGATACATCTACACATTATACATGTATACAATACTGCACGGAACCGACTTTGGCTTCTATGGGGTCCTAGTAGGGACACTTGAGACGATTGCGTTGGGCAGAGACACACAATTATTTTTGTCCTTCTATCTTTTCATGTATATTCTGCTTCTGCATTTCTTCTTCTTCTTCCCGTTAAGTGCAGGGCCCCTCTGGAGCATCGACGCACTGTGACTGTACAAGGTATTGTGAGGCGACGAACAAAGTGCAAATTAAAACCGATAAAAACTGTGCGTTGGGCGTCTAGTGCAGAGAGGCCAGGCCTGCCTTGAAGCTGTCCAAGGTCTGGGCTGTGGCGATGGGTACGGGTAGTTGGTTCCATAGACGTACGGCTACAGGGAAGAAGGAGTGTCTGTATATGTCTGTGCGGCAGAACGGGCCAGGTAGCATACGTTTCTCCCTCGCTGTAGGGAAACTGCAGCAGGATGGAGGTACAGGGTGGCTGGTTTGTCGATGAGAATGTGGACAATCCTATACAAGAGTACAAGTCTGGAGTCAGCACGTCGCTGTTGTAGAGTGGGCCAGCCTAGAGTGACAATCATCTGACTTGTACTGCTTGTCGTCCTGTAATCTCCCTTGACGAATCTTGCTGCTCGCCGTTGGACTGTCTCTAACTGTGAAATGGTGGTCACAGTGTAGGGGTCCCATGCTGTCGAAGCGTACTCCAGTATTGGACGTACCAGTGTCTTGTAGCATTGAGCCTTTACATCTTGTGGACATCTGGCAACGTTTCTCCTCAGAAATGCGAGGGAGTTATTGGCCTTCTTGGAGACGTCGTCAATGTGTCTGTTCCAGAGCAGCTTCTCATGAAGAGTGACCCCGAGGTAATTCCCTCATGTGGCATTTTCTAGCTGATGGCCATGCAGCTCGTAGGTACGCCTTATTGGGTTGCGCTTCCTGGTTATGTGGATGATCTCACATTTCGAATTATTGAACTCCATCTGCCAGTCTTTTTCTCACTGTTCCAAGTTCTTTAGGTCCTCTTGCAGGATGTCTGTATCTTGGACCGTGCGGATTTTCCGATACAGCATGCTATCATCTGCGAAAAGGCGAGTGGTGGAGGCTACTCTTCCTGGCATGTCATTGATATACAGGAGGAACAGTAGGGGTCCCAGCACAGAGCCCTGTGGGACGCAAGACGTGACAGATTCAGATTGTGATGTGAACCCTTCGACAAGGACTTCTTGGCTCCGGTTACTGAGGAAGCTCTCAATCCACTTAAGGATGTCATTGCGGATGCCGTAGTGATCCAACTTGATGGAGAGGCGTTGGTGGGGTACCTTGTCGAAGGCTTTACTAAAGTCGAGGAGCATTGCGTCTATCTGGTCACCATCATCCAAACTGGTAAGCACCAACTGGCTTTCACAAGAGCGCTTTTTCCGAAAACCGTGTTGGCTGTCGGTCAAAACGTCATGCTCCTCCAGGTGCTTCATTACTTGGCTATGGACGATGTGCTCCATGGTCTTGCAGCAGACTGATGTTAGAGAGATTGGCCTGTAATTTGCTGGAACCGTCCGATCACCCTTTTTATAGATCGGGGTCACCAGCGCATGCTTCCAATCATCCGGTACTTGGCCTTGTGCAAGGGAGGCTTGAAACACAAGGGTCAGTGCAGGTGCAATTTCATTTGCAAAGTCTTTCAAAAACCTAGGTGACAGACAGTCGGGTCCTTGTGCTTTGTGAGGGTCGAGTTCAGAGAGCAGTTTCTTTACTCCATTAATGGTCACGTGAAAGGGATCCGTGGTTGGATAGTTGTTTGGACCCATTTCACACATACACACATATTAACATATTGTTATGGTTCATGAGTATATGCTACTACCACCCTGACAGCCTTACTTCAGTAGTTGTAAGTATTTAGAAACACTGATAAGGGCACAGATATTTGAACATTTAGTCAGACACAATCATATATCAGTTTATCTAAGGCTCAATTTGGGTTTCGCTCTAGGGGATCCTGCGTTTTACAGTTAATTGAATTGATAGATTATTAGTCACACGTACTACATTGAGGGTGATGGAAGTTTGGAAAATATAATGTTTATTTAGATTTTGTCAAAGCTTTTGAGAGCATAGTACATTAACGTTTTCTCGCAAAGTATCAGTATTTGGTATCAGAGGGCCAGTTTTGTCATGGAAATGTAACTTTTTTAATGGACGTAGGCAATATGTATCTGTGAAAGAACCCTGGTCTTCTTCGTGGAAAGACATTTTAAGTGGGGTACCCCAGGTAAGTGTCCTGGGACCCATATTATTCATATGTTTATAATAGATGACCCCTCCCCCTGCAGTTATACGTAGTATTGTGAAATTCTTCGCTTATGGTACCAACCTATACAACAAAGACATTAAAATTGATGTCATCCATCACGACTTAGATGCCTTAAACATAGTCAAAGTGGCTGTTGCGTAAAAAATAATGTGAAAAATTACAGAACCATACACTTTGGAAGAGACAACCAATATTACCAGTACACTTTGAACTTTGCGGACATTGAGTCTGTTAGTGAAAAGGGGGATTTAGGGGTAATATTTTAACAGGACTATAAAGTAAGTAGTCATATAGCTGAACAAAGATAACAAATCCAACAGTGTATTATCCTAAATAATCAGAATGTATGATTACATTGCGAAAAGATATTTCATAATTTTGTACAAAGCACTCGTCAGGTCAATATGGAAACACTATTATCATGTATTATGATATCTATTCTTAAAAAAAGTGTTGAAAAATTATGTAAGCCTGCCAATAAGCGTCTCCTGGATTGTCAACCTTACATGTACCGAAAGATTGGTTTTCAAAAATTGCTTGGTCATTGACGAAGCCGTGGTGACATGATATAATGTTGAAAATTATTTTAAGAAATGGAGGATAAACATATAGAAAGATTTTACCTTAAAAATATTTTTCAAATTAAAAAACATCATTAAGTTTACAACACTTTTCACAGAGAGTTATAAACAACCGGATCTCGCTTCAGTTTATATAGAATTAAAAATAATAAATTTTGTTGATACATTTGTATGCCGGATGAATTATTTTTGTAATCTTAGCGTCAATGTCATATCCATGTGTCTGTGTACCTCACTGGATTAGAATCAAATATTGCATACTGTTTAATGAACAATTCAGTTGAGAGGGGTCGAAATGGAATATTCTTAATAATTAGAATGACCACAGCATCTGGAAACAAACATTTACTTGATGCGCATTTAAAGTGATGTTTAAAAAAGCACTAGTAACCACTGTTCCCTCCATTTTACGGATGCATTGCAGAATACGTCCCCTCATTGATTTTACGTAACGTTTCAAATACGTTGCCATTCCAACCAAAATGCACGTTGGAGGTCATTATGGAATAATTGTGATAATTTGACCCGACCTTGTTATCAAATACATCCGATATGTGTTCTATTGGGCTCATGTCCGAGGTTAAAACAGGCCAAGGCAGGACGTTAATGTATTTTTAGCAAGAAATTGTGTGGTGATACGCGCCGTGTGATGCTTTATACATGTATTGTCAAGCTGAAAATGCCAGGTCCTTCCTTTATTTTGTATGAATCGTATCACTGTGCTATTTAAAACATTGATGTAACGCTGAGCGTTGGCATTTTATTGAATAATAACCAAGTCAATTTCCAGAGTTCCCATTTTCCCAACCCAGACCATAGCGCTGCCACGACCCATTATGTCTCTCTCAAACATATCGTTCTCCATGGTCACTCCTCCTTTTTGCGCCTTGAGGCGAGCGGACCGTGGCGAGAGATTTTCTTGCCTTCGCGGTAATCAATGTAGCGCTGTTTACAGTGAAACACCTGTATCTGCGCACGTGCAAAGTAAGGAACACGTTGGCAAGCTTAGACGCATAAAGTGACCTGGGATTTGAATAGCAATTGTGTAATCTTTATACGCAATGAAATCATTATAATCATGTATATATCTTGCAACATGCGTTAAAACACAGTTATAAAAGAATTCTAGGAAGAGGATGGGCTTATAAAGAAGCAGATCCTCCCGCGAGAGCCCAATAACGATACTCAATGTATTATCAAGGTATAATTTAGTTAATCAAATTTACAAAAAAGGATGAAAACAAATAATACAGTCTGCATATTTATACATGTAATAATGTTTGACAGAGGCTCGTGTTGCCCACCATACTTTGGAAAAAATAAGTAGTCCCCCATGGCGATATAGTGTTGTCCTTGAAAATTGTCAAATATTCCATGACTTCTTCTGTTGTTATTTGAGTGGAGTTCGTCAGGATTTTGGTCCTACTACCTCATGTAAAGCATATTCTTCAATATAGAGGAAGGATTTGTTGAATTTCAGTACAGAAAATTTGCTTCACATTTTGGTGCAAATCCAAACATATTGTTCAAAATCAAGATACACAGTTTTTCTTTCAAATTGTAAGCTATTTCATAAGTTTGTTCATTTCAATACGAACATTTTTATATGAAATTATGCAACATTGCTCCATAAATGACCAAAATATCACCTTTCAAAAATGCACCAAAATACTCTTTACATGAACCTTAACCGCTGATATTGCAATGTCCATCTCTAGTTTAATTAAAGGCAGTATGTAAGCCAACATAGCGCATTTTTCAAACCTGAACATTCAGGCACATACATAATCTAAACATATAAAAAGAAGTAATCCGCTATGTATATGGAGGCAACATTGCTTTCAAACCTATGAATTTGGTGGAAAGAAGTCGATTTTTGAATCGGTTTGTTGACATCCGATCAACGGTGGAAATTTTCCGAGTTCGTTCGGCTTGCGCCCGGTAAAGATGCTTTCTTAGTGTTTTCTTCTGACTTGGCAGAGTTATTTTGAGTTTGGAACATTCTAAAACTTTAAAAGGGATGAGTATTCCCTACATTCAGCAAGAGACAATGGTCGTATTCGAATCATCGAGTTTGTTGTCAACGAAAAGTGGGCGGAGCAAATGCGCGAAGATTTACTGATGTTAACGATTTTAGCCCGACTCGAATAAAAATTGTAGTCAACGAAAACTTTGTACTTCCGGACGAATGGAAATGAATCAAACACCCGTTAAAACAGTCGTAATGCTCCCAATTTTTATATACGCATATAATGCCATGTGATCTGGATCCATTCGATTAATTGAGTTCTCTGCCAAGAACTAAAGGAAAGGCAGGTCGTTGGTTCGGAATAAAAAGTATAATCGTATTCTTTACCACTTGATCTAAATACTTGTTGATGCTTTGAGAACCGGACAATGCTGTTTTTCCGTGTATTGCCTGGCTTCCACTAGAGTGCGGACAATATAAGGAAGGTTTGCGGTATAAAAAATGGCATTTAGTTACCCTCTGCGTTCTTGTAAAAATAATAACGAAGTGTTGCAAAACTAAACAGCTCTTTTGTCATTTGGTCAGACTACCGTGATAAAAAGTCAATAAAATGTACATACCTAATTTCTCGTTTGCTTTGGAACATGTAAATTTACATTCGACATACTTATTGAATTCAAGAAAATGAACAAGTATGTAAGGTATTGCATTGGAAGATTGTACTGGTATTTTTTCGGTACTGTAGCATGCAGGTGTCGATTTTATAAACCTCAAGTCGATAAAAACATAATCACCAAAGTAAATTAATAATCATGTAAAATGTTAACTACGCTCGTATTATCGGTTCACTATAAATCATACCCTAATAAATATGAAAATAGTCTAGCCTAATGGCTTCAATAGCTACTATTGTAGAGAGTAAGAAGTAGAAAATGCAATCCGCGCTCTAGACGTTGACGCCAATAACCGTTACGTTATACCAATGTAATTACACCTAACTAATGATAGAAGCTATAGTGAAGATACTCACGGGTATTTAAAGAATAATTGTAACGCAAAAGGCGTCTTTTTCAGTCGTTAAAATCTAGAGTTCATTTTAGCAATATCCTGGTTAAGCAATTCTGCTACTTTTAATTTTGACTCCTACCTTGATTGCATTGAAACTAAACGAACATTATCTTGTCGAATTTATCGCAATTGCAACCATCATCAATGGAGGAAGATTGATCGAACTTTTGATACAGGATAAGTCATATTTCATCAATCAATATGCCGATAATGGCGTGAAATACGCATGCACAGTTTCTTTTGCGTTTGAGTATATAATAATGTTATTTTAAATGAGAACAATTATTTACATTAATTGTTTGCAAATGTTTAAGAGTCGATAAAATATTACGATCTCCGAAGATCCGCGTAAATGTTCTTATAATTTCCGCGAGAAAGCAGAGAACGCCCCTGAATAATTTAATGATCAATGGCAAAAAGAACAATTATTGACACATTTTGAACGAAAAAATTAAGATCCGGGTCCGTTATCTTACTTTAGCTGAATATCTTGAGCAAATATGGTCGCCAGCAATTTTTAAGTTCTAGGTTAACAACTGTAAATAGTTTGAAGCCTCAGTTCATGTACTATGAAAATACTTGTACTAATGTGAAACAGTTTGGATCCTGGTCACTCAACTGATCTGGATACAAACTTCAAATACCAATGGGTGTCGCGTTTTTAAGAGAAATGGTACAGTGGAGAATCTGTTATTCTTTCCCGTTTAAACGCAAACGTACGCAAACGCAAAGCACTAAAACGTAGAAAAGAACAACTTTTGGACAATTCTGATCATTCTTGTTTATCTTGTTGGCAAACGGTTTGGAGCCTGATCAGACGCCGGGTTACCCGGCGTCTGATCTGGCTCCAAACTGTTTGCACTGCAAATAATAGTTTTAGCGTAAACGCGTTTATTGGGAAAGAATAACAGATTATCCACTGTACAATAAAAGCACTTTATGCTACAGTAAATACTGTGCTAGCGTTAAGGCAAACATTAGCTGTATTCACAATTTACAGCAAATAATATAATTCGGCATTGCATGCTAACGACTTCCCTCTCTCTCGGATGCCTCTAATTAGCCAAAAATGGCAGAAACAGACATTAACACTAAAAACAAATCCAAATTGAGATGACAGTAACCCGGCGTCTGATCAGGTTCCAAACTGTTTGCCACTCAGGTAAAAATGAAAAGTCAGAATTGTCAAAAAGTTGTCCTTTTCTACATTTTAGTGTTTTGCGTTTGCGTTTCGTTTGCGATTAAACGGGAAAGAATAAGGAATTATCCACTGTATAGTGTGTACATTTCGGGACAATATGCATTAATGGGTTAAAAAACGATACAACGATAGTTTATTACAACTTTATATGCTTACAGTTACTACAGAAAACTCAATATTACCTTTCTGCATAACTTTGCCTTGCTGTGATGCAATTAACTGTTTTATAAAATGACCATTACTTAATGGTCACATGCAGTAGGAAACAAGTTATTCTTTCACACAAAACGTTTATACTGAAAGATACGGCCAGTGTAAAGAGATTTGAACCACCTTGTAAGACCTGGTTTAAGACTGACCGCCTCTCAAATTAAAATATTTAATCAAGTTATCTGAAATGTCCTACATTGGTTTGTAATCGCTTTTTCTTTCGTTTTAAACGGTACGTTATTAAAGAAATCATCACTGTAACGCAAGTTTGGTTTTATAACTGCAAGAATTGCTTACCCTAGTGACGAGTTAGGTAAGAAAGGCGCATTTTCATTGCTTGTCTCACATGTTAGATAATAACGATATAATTTTATATAGAAAATCCATGTTATTATCATATCTGAAAATGGTATTTGTTTTCAACTTGTTTAAGGCATTCAAGCAAAACGAAAGTAAAGACGGAAACTCCTACATGAATTTATATTCCCAAGACTGGAATATAAATTCTTGTATTTTGCATATGCCTTGGACATTACAAACCTACTTTCGGTTTAACTTCTATTTAAGACACCTCTATTTATTGGCAAATAATGTACAGGGGCCCGTTTCGTAAAACTTCTTACGACAAATGTTGTCGTAAGTCTGATTATAAACGTCTCAATTGTTATTTATTTCTCCATCTAATCCTGTCTTGTGGCATCTCTTTGGAATCGTCTTGAAAAGACGATTCCAAAGAGATATCTCAAGACAGGATTAGATAGAGAAATTAAATGTATTTTACAGTTGTGGCCTACGACCGTTTTTGTCGTACGAAGTTTTATGAAATGGGCCCCAGGTCTTCTTTACTGCATGATACATGTAGGAGGTTTTTCTATAAATGTCATACCGTACTTATTGTCAACGTTATTGGTACAATGTAGTGCCACTGCTATTTCTCTGGCCTTGACAATGGAATTATTGTTGTCCTCAATTTACTGTATATTACACTCAGACAATTTGTAACGAATTTACGGAATAGACAGCATCCGGCATATTATAGTGAATCCTCCAGTAAGAGCGTATCTAAAATAAGACATATTTGCAGTATATATGATACAGGTTGGTTGCTTAAAGCAAGATAAAAACAATGCAGAAATCTACGAAATAGAGGATAATTGTTTGTTTCAGTGTAAGATGGGAATTTCTTTCATAGAGTGAAAAGCAAGGTTATATTTTCACGAGTGGCGAAGCCACGAGTGAAAATATAACCCTTGCTTTTCACGAGATGAAAGAAAACCCCACCCTACACTAAAACAAACGATTATTCTATTTATTTTATGCTTTTAACAGAGAAATATTAATATAAAGCCGTCGATTAATCACTTTGGCCATGTCAAATACTCCATATGGAGCCTCTCAAAATCAAAGCGCTCCAGACTAAGTATCATTTTGAAGGCGTAGTAAACTGCACTTGCGGCACAAAAGTAATCGTGTATGGCATATTCAAATTAAAAAGAAGTCAAAGCAAAAAAAAAACGTCCCGGAAAAAAAATTATTCCGAAAAGTTATAATTCACTGTAGATTATAACATTATAATCTACTGAGAAAACTCTATGATTCACTGCTAGCATGAAAGAAAGAAGCTTTCTTTTCCTTTATCCTGCATTAATCGATCATTTCTTTTAAGAAATATCCACATTTCTTGGGCTGATTAACCCAGTGAACCCTGGCGACAAATAAACTCGTCATTTATAAACAATGGACCTGTGAAAGGTACACTTTCCCTATTAAATCAATGTTGATCCTGATCAGAGCCATCATGCAGGTGCCATCCGATCAAGGTCTGCACTGTTCGTCATTTTGCAATGAATTTTAAAATATTACCCTAAATAGTCTATAATAGATCAGACTTAATTTGGAACCTGATTGTTCAATTTAACTAGAGTTAGTATTACACCAATTTCAGCTGAATTAGACGAAATGTGAGGAACTGATACCATCTCTGTAAAGAGAGTTAACTGTTCTACAGTGGAGAGAGTACGTTTTCCTTTCTCGTTTTAACGGAAACGAAACGTAAACGCAACGTACAGTGGAGAATCTGTTATTCTTTCCCGTTTAAACGCAAACGTACGCAAACGCAAAAACACTAAAACGTAGAAAAGTACAACTTTTGGACAATTCTGATAATTCATGTTTATCTTGGTGGCAAACAGTTTGGAGCCTGATCAGACGCCGGGTTACCCGGCGTCTGATCTGGCTCCAAACTGTTTGCACCACAAATAATAGTTTTAGCGTAAACGCGTTTATTGGGAAAGAATAACGTTTTCTCCACTGTACCAAAACAAACTACAACTTGTTTCCAATTCTGACCTTTTATTTTAATCTGAATGGCAAACAGCTTGGAGCGTGATCAGACGCCGACTTTCCCGGCGTCTGATCTTGCTCCAAACTGTTTGTACTGCAAATAATAGTTTTAACGTAAACGCGTTTATTGGGATAGAATAATGTTTTCTTCACTGTATCTTTGATAGATATATGACTTTAATATAAACCCTTTTCCAATGAAATATCGTCTGCTTTGAAATTGTCGTCTCCAGAATTTTGTCAAATAAAGAGTTATACATATCAAAATCCAAAACACCATCTAAAAGAGTGTCAAACAGTCTAGATTCCGATCAGACTCCGTGTATCGCGGCGTCTAGCCTGGATCCAAACTGTTTGCAAGTATAAGTTAAGTCTCCATCGCGCGTCGACAGGCAAAGTATTAACTTAGCGGCAGTTTGTGCTGATTCATAGTTCATTTAGTCATGTTATGTGTCGCAATTTCTGTTCTATAAGAAACCAGTTTCAATATGAAGTAAATTACAACAGGGAATGCAGTGGAGTAAACGTTATTCTTTCCCAATAAACGCGTACGTTAAAACTGTTATTTCAGGCTCTAAACTGTTTGCCACTGAGATTAAAATAAATTTTAAGACATTTCAAAAAACTGTAATTTTCTACATTTTACTGAAATGTGTTTGCGTTTTGCTTTCTTTTAAACGGGAAAGAAAAACATATTCTCCACGGTACATGTATTTGACAAATAAGTAATTTGTTCTTTAAGATATAGACAGAAACTGGGTTACAACAGTTTTCCATGTGTAAACCCAGTCCATTCCATAGAAATTTACTTTTCGTTTCTAATTGGATTCACCCCTGAAACTTAAAATTGACAGGAGCAGTTTTTGCGTAGGACAAGTGTACTCCTAACAGTTATAATGGCAGAGAAAGGTTGAATTTTGTATATTTGATGCTCTATGGAATATGTTGATATATAAGTTACATGTTCATTTCTACATGATCTGTAAAGAATCCTAACCTAGTCAAATAGTTTAATTTGTACACCTAAAGTACTGATTCTTGTACTTTGTAACCTTGCAAATATTACTGTCTTGTATATATGTTATGTTGAGGGCCTCATGGAAGGATGACATTGTCAAATGAGTTCTCTCGTTAAATAAAGTTTTTATTATTATTATTATTATTATTGTTATTATTGTTATTATTATTGTTATTATTATATTCTTTGTAAATGACGAGTATACTCGTCGCTAGGGCGCAATGGGTAATTTAGCCTGTTCGTATGAAGTCAGTAGAGCTTTTCTATCGCCATACCACCGTCTGCATAAATTTATTGTCTTTTGTTGTATTTAAAAACGATTTTGGCATTTTAATTAAGGAAATATTGGTACTAGTGTTATATAGATGGCATCCTGATCAGCGTCCAATCTAAACCAAAATTGTGTGCAACTGCTACATGTAGCTTAATCGTGATTGACACATGTAGTTTGTGGCCTATTAATGTCGTTGAGCTCTGAAATGTTAAATGGAGAATGTTAGTTTTCAATTAAGTTTATTCCAGATTTGATCATTTAGTTTTTACAATTGCAAAATGACAAACGGTGTAGGCCCTGGTCAAAGGGCTACCTAAGCCAACTTTGAGTTTCTAAGTGATCGTTATTTTTCCCCACTACATGTAGCTGGTTTACAGTATTGAAGACAGGTGGTTGTTAAAAGCAAGACGAAAGTAAAGCAGAATGCTCCTTTAAGGAAAAATGTGCTTTACTTTCAGTCTGCTTAAAGCTAGCATCTGCTATGATATAGACACTATTTCTAATGGCGCATATTCGTGCTTGTATAAAAGGGAATTATTTTCTTCAGTCGGGAGGAATAGCTTAAAGGGCGTTTCTATAAAGTAATGAGATAAAGAAACTGTTTATTACTACATTTCATATAGCACTGCGTTGACATTTAGTTTCGTTTTAACGGGAAATAATCTCATTTTTTCTCCACCGTACGCACATGCTCTCCAGTATAGAAACTGTATCAAGTTTGATATACGTCCGTACATGTGCAAGCAAACACCCCTTACAGTGGAAAATCTGTTATTCTTTCCCGTTTAAACGCAAACGTAGAAAAGTACAACTTTTGGACAATTCTGATAATTCATGTTTATCTTGGTGGCAAACAGTTTGGAGCCTGATCAGACGCCGGGTTACCCGGCGTCTGATCTGGCTCCAAACTGTTTGCACTGCAAATAATAGTTTTAGCGTAAACGCGTTTATTGGGAAAGAATAACAGATTCTCCACTGTATATCACGAACAGTAAATTATGTTAATTATTAAGTATTTAAGGCAGGTGACTGCTGAAAGCAAAGTGAACGTAAAACAGAAAGCTCCTGAAAGAGCTTGAAAGAGCTTTCTGTTTTACGTTCACCTTGCTTTAAGCTGTTATCTGTTTTTTATGCAGTCGGTTAGTCTTCTTTTCAGTGGTCGGAATAGAGAGGTTTAACTACATACATAATATCAAATTATTCTTGTTTATGCGTGTCAACCCGACCTAGATCAAGGTTGGCAGACTGTTGCAAACAGTTTAGTCCTGTACCTGACCTGAAGACCCGTTTGCAAAATGGTGTTGAGAGAGTTTCTCACTTGATGTGAGTTAACGAGACCATACACATCACAAATCACCGAGGTGCTTGTCTGCCACACTGTCACGTTTCCAACAATATCCAAATCCAATATGGCCGCCGCCAGCCATTTTGGAAAAGCTAACTTTTTTGTTTTTTTGAGAATAAATAAGTGTAATACCTCTAAATTGATTGTTTTTTGGTGTGGAACTCATTTCTGGTGCCCTTTGTGCAATCTGGGGTGTCTTTGATTTGGAAAGGTCAAATTTCACATTAGCCAAATCCAAAATGGCCGCCGCCAACCATGTTGGAAAAGCTTTTTTCGTTGTTTTTTTGAAGAAAAATCAAATATAATACTTCTAAATTGATTATTTTTTAGAGTATAATTCACTTCTGATGCCCTTTGTGCAATCTGGGATGTCTTTGATTTGGAAAGATCAAGTTCCACGATAGCAAAATCCAATATGGCCGCCGCAAGCCATGTTAAAAAAGCTAACTTTTTTCCTTTTTTGGAGAATAAACCAATGTAATACCTCTCAATTGATAATTTTTGGGTGTTGAACTCATTTCTGATGCCTTTTGTGCAATCTGGGATGTCTTTGATTTGGAAAGATCAAGTTCCACAAAAACCAAATCCAATATGGCCGCCGCAAGCCATGTTAAAAAAGCTAATTTTGTTTCTTTTTTGGAGAACAAACCATTGTAATACCTCTCAATTGATAATGTTTGGGTGTTGAACCCATTTCTGAGGCCTTTTGTGCAATCTTGTATGTATTTGATTCGGAAAGGTCAAGTTTCACAATAGCCAAATCCAATATGGCCGCCGCAAACCATGTTGAAAAAGCTAATTTTGTTGGGGTTTTTTGACAAAAATCAAATGCTATACTTCTAAATTGATTATTTTTTAGAGTAGAACTAATTTCTGATGCCCTTTGTGCAATCTAGGGTGTCTTTGCTTTGGAAAGATCAAGTTCCAAAAGAAGCAAAATCCAATATGGCCGCCGCAACCATATTGAAAAAGCTATTTGTTTTCTTTTTTAGAGAATTATCAAATGTAATATCTCTAAATTAATAATATTTTGGTGTGGAACTTATTTCTGAGGCCCTTTGTTCAATCTTGGGTGTTTTTGATTCAGAAAGGTCAAGTTCCACAATAGCAAAATCCAATATGGCAGCCGCAAACCACGATGGAAAAGCTAATTTAAAAAAATAATAATTAAGAGGCTTTTATCCTAACCACTAAGACTACCACAGGCCTATGGAGAGACGGTAGGGCCGGGGCAGAATATATAACACCTTGTTCCACATGCATGGAAAGATACATCAATAAAGCATCAACAATTGATTAGATACACATGTAGTTCCAAAGTCATTTCGTGCCGGGTTTTCACAGGGTGAAGAAACTGAAGACAGACATGCAACAAAAGTGTCGGTTCATCAATTTTTATTCATGATATGCCCGGTTTTGTCGAGATAGGGTGAGAATATACTGACAATCAGTTGTATCCCTTTTCTCTATTTATCCCTTCTCACGATTATTCCCCTCAAAATCAATCGTGTCGGATCCTTGTGGTAAGGAGTACATTGGTACTCTGCTGCCCTAAAAGTGCCTTAAGCCTTTACCATAGAGTCTGCTCACATTGTATTAGTGTACAGAGACGTGTGATACTCGTTGATGTCTTTGCCGTGATGCAGAGGTACTTTTTGCAACACATTTTGTCATGGAAAACTGGACACTTCAGTTTCTTCACCCTGTGAAAACCCGGCACGAAATGACTTTGGAACTACATGTGTATCGAATCAATTGTTGATGCTTTATTGATGTATCTTTCTATGCACGTGGAACAAGGTGTTATATATTCTGCCCGGCCCTACCGTCTGTCCATAGGCCTGTGATAGTCTTAGTGGTTAGGATAAAAGCCTCTTACCTCAGGACGTAGGATTGAGTCCCGCTCACTGTCGTGTTTTCTCTGTCTAATGTTAGAGAGTTGCCATTTACTTACATCTTGTTTACATACTGACTACTGCTGTTCAAGCTAAGCCAAAGGTCGTTAATGTATCAAAAAGACATCGAACTTGACCTTTTCAAACCAATGACTTTCCATATTGAACAAAGGACCTCAGAGAGGAAATGAGTTAAACACAAGCAATAACCAATTAAGATTTACATGTATTACATGTATATTTGATCTTTCTTAATTATTATTTTTTTAAATTAGCTTTTCTATCGTGGTTTGCGGCTGCCATATTGGATTTTGCTATTGTGGAATTTGACCTTTCTGAATCAAAAACACCCAAGATTGCACAAAGGGCCTCAGAAATAAGTTCCACACCAAAATATTATTAATTTAGAGGTATTACATTTGATAATTCTCCAAAAAAGAAAACAAATAGCTTTTTCAACATGGTTGCGGCGGCCATATTGGATTTTGCTTCTTTTGGAACTTGATCTTTCCAAAGCAAAGACAACCTAGATTGCACAAAGTGCATCAGAAATGAGTTCTACTCTAAAAAATAATCAATTTAGAAGTATAGCATTTGATTTTTGTCCAAAAAACAACAAAATTAGCTTTTTCAACATGGTTTGCGGCGGCCATATTGGATTTGGCTATTGTGAAACTTGACCTTTCCGAATCAAAACATCCCAGATAGTAGAAAAGGCTTCAAAAACGAGTTCAACACCCAAATATTATCAATTGAGAGGTATTACATTGGTTTATTCTCCAAAAAAGAAACAAAATTAACTTTTTTAACATGGCTTGCGGCGGCCATATTGGATTTGGCTATTTTTGAACTTGATCTTTCCAAATCAAAGACATCCCAGATTGCACAAAAGGCCTCAGAAATGAGTTCAACACCCAAACATTATCAATTGAGAGGTTTTACATTGGTTTATTCTCCAAAAAAGAAACAAAATTAGCTTTTTTAACATGGCTTGCGGCGGCCATATTGGATTTGGCGATTGTGAAACTTGACCTTTCCGAATCAAATACATCTCAGATTGCAAAAAAGGCATCAGAAATGAGTTCAACACCCATAAATTATCAATTGAGAGGTATTACATTGGTTTATTCTCCAAAAAAGGAAAAAAGTTAGCTTTTTTAACATGGCTTGTGGCGGCCATATTGGATTTTGCTATCGTGGAACTTGATCATTCCAAATCAAAGACATCCCATATTGCACAAAGGGCATCAGAAATGAGTTATACTCTAAAAAATAATCAATTTAGAAGTATTATATTTGATTTTTCGTAAAAAACAACGAAAAATGCTTTTCCAACATGGTTGGCGGCGGCCATATTGGATTTGACTAATGTGAAATTTGACCTTTCCAAATCAAAGACACCCCAGATTGCACAAAGGGCAGCAGAAATGAGTTCCACACCAAAAAACAATCAATTTAGAGGTATTACACTTATTTATTCTCCAAAATACAAAAAAGTTAGCTTTTCCAAAATGGCTGGCGGCGGCCATATTGGATTTGGATATTATGGGAAATGTGACAGTGTGGCAGACAAGCACCTCGGTGATTTGTGATGTCTATGGTCTCGTTAACTCACATCAAGTGAGAAACTCTCTCAACACCATTTTGCAAACGGGTCTAGAGGCCTAGTCCTGGACTAGTTTGAATACAGACCACACACCGATCGATATCGATTTACTCCAAATATTGATACAACATATATGTCGCACTGGTTGTATACATGTTATTTTAGAATGGAACGTGACAGACGATAACTGCAGCAAATTACTCAGCTTCATAAGGTCAAGAGACTTGGCTATTTATTTTTAAACCAATTCCAAGAACCATTTTACTTGAAAACACGTTTTGTCCTATCCTGTACTGTTGAAAATTTCGGTGACATGTTTTAATAAACAAAAATAACCTCCTTACCCAAGTAAACTTTGCAAACAGTTTGGACTTAGATCAGACGCAGTCTATTCAGAATCCAAACTGTTTGATACATACAGTGGAGAATCTGTTATTCTTTCCCGTTTAAACGCAAACGTACGCAAACGCAAAGCACTAAAACGAAGAAAAGAACAACTTTTGGACAATTCTGATATTTCATATTTTTCTTGGTGGCAAACAGTTTGGAGCCAGATCAGACGCCGGGTAACCCGGCGTCTGATCTGGCTCCAAACTGTTTGTAATTGAAATAATAGTTTTAGCGTAAACGCGTTTATTGGGAAAGAATAACAGATTCTCCACTGTATACTAGTATCAATATTTATTCAGTCAAAATGTCAAAGTGTTGAACTGTGCAAACTATCGCAGGCAACGTATTTTAGCAGACGATATTTTGTCTACGAAGGGGCTAAATAAGACGGGTTTAATCGTCTAGTCTTTAGAACCTTGTCTACAAACATAGCGAACAGTGTGAACCCAGATATGGCTATTGGACCAATTACCCCATAGCCTGTTCGTAGTTTTGAAGACATGTGACAACATAAAATAGATTGTAGTAATGTGCATTCTGTTTTACTTTCAGTCTGGTTTAAGCATTTTATGTTACAGAAACAAATTTTTTAATAGGACATTGGGAAAACACGAACAGGTATCTCTATTAGGGATAAGTAAGTGCCCTAAAAAGTGCTTATACATGTATGGGTAAGGGGTTGAGGTAGCCAGAACCTTCAATAGTATGTCTACTATCTCTGCAAACAGTGCATGTCCAAAGCAGGAGGCTATTGGCGTATAAGTCATTGTAGCACTTTCTATTTCAGTTTTGTCTCATGTCCCGAATGAGATTAAAAATACAGGTTATACATGTGTGCCCTCGTTGTTATCTTAAGCACGCTATATAATCTCCGCCTGCATACTCTTTCGTTTGTAACTATTCTGAGAGTTAACTAACCTACATTGTCTTTTTGAAACCATCAGAATGTCACACATTTGGATCCAGATAAGACGCCGAGTTAATTTGGCGTCTGATCTGGATCCAAAATGTTTGCTATAGTAATCACAAGTTTTCCGGAAGCGTGAAATAACTTAACCCTTTCACTATCAAGACAGATAACACTGATATTTGCAAACAGTTTGGATTTTAATCAGACGCCGCGTCACGTTGCGTCTGATCAGGATCAAAACTGTTTGATATGTATATCATTGTTTTCTAAATAATTATAACCATAAAATTCCGAATTACATAAGTAAAGCAGACGAAATAATAAAAGAAGAAAATGATATTGCAGTGGCTGTTTTAGACGGGTTATTACGCAATAGTGGGAGCGAAAGTGTTACACGGAGGTTAAACTGAAACCACCCGTACATCCTACATGTACTTGGACCCTTAATTTCAGCTTTTACTTTGCCATTGTACGGCTCATAAAAGGTTCACTATGAGCACATGCTAATGCATGCATTTAAAACAACCCATTGCATTATCGATCAAAAAGACACCTAGGAAGCTGAAGGTCATGGTCTCTCGGTCAATACACATATTTTTAACAATTTCCTTGCTGATTATGACTTGACTGGTACATGTACAATGAAGATCTCTTATAACGAAGTCCTTGTCTGTCAGTGAATTATGTATTTTGTTATATCCAAACTTCGTTATATCAGGTCCATATTACTATACGTTAATTAGACAGAGGGGGTTAATTTTGTTTTGTTATATCTAATATTTCCTTCTATCCAATTTCGTTATTAGTGAGCTACACTGCATTTGCAAACAATTCAAATCTAGATCAGACACTGCGTAAAATAATGTCTAATCTGGATCCAAACTGTAAGACACTCGTTCCTAGGGCTCTTAAATATGATTACAAATTTACGAGTTACACATTTGGCAGACAAGAACTATGGCAGGATAATGATTAGGAAATGGCGCTGGCAATATGAGGACAGTGATACAGTGGAGAAGATGTTATTCTTTCCCGGATGAATAACAGAGTTTATGCTAAAACATAATGTCCATTGCAAACAGTTTGGAGCAAGATTAGAGGCCGGGTTTCCCGGCGTCTGATCAGGCTCCAAACGGGTTGCCATTAAGATTAAAAAAAACAATCATCATTATTTTTCAAAAACCTGTCATTTTCGTTTGTTTTAAAACGTGAAAGAATAACGTCGTTTCCACTGTATGCAGGTTCATCATGTGTAAGTGATAAACGCTGGGCACGTTATATAAACAAAGAACCAAAAAATGCACTTCCCTGTTTCAGGTTTTCGTTTTCTTCTGTAAAGTCTGGATATGACGTCACTCAATGTTTAATAAAAGTAAACTTATTTACGATGATATAATATGCTTTATAGTTGTACATATACAGCAGCAGTTTCATATCCTAAATCAGAAGCTAGTCATAATTATAATAACATACAATGCAATAACATCGAAATCAATCAAGGTCACACAATTGGACATAAATGAACGAGGCGTTCAATCATTTATCCGGACCCAGACAAGTTTTGTTCTTTTTATACCCCACCACATGTGGTGGGGGTTGGGGCTATAAAGGAAACACTTGTCCGTCCGTCAGTCAGTCCGACCGTTGCGTTTCTCCGAGACATTTGCCTTTTCTTGAAAACTGTTTATGACACAATCTTCAAACTTTGTACACATTATAAGTGTTATGTGCGGACACTCAATGACATGTTTCATAATTCTTGCACAAAATTTGACAGAATTATGCCCTCTTTAATTTGAAATTTCCTGAATTTGGACATATTTTTTTAAACATGCCATTTTCCTAAAAACTATTTATGATATTTTTTTAACTTAGTACACATTTTCATTTTTTATACTACGGGTTAAACAGCACACACTATTCAGTGTTTCATATTTGTACATGATTATATGCAAGAGAAAAGTCCCGGATGTGCATGTCCTCGACTTAATCAAGTCTGATAATGAGAAAAGATTACATAGTAAAATGGAGTGCGTTTTATTACACTTGCTGTCTTGTGTGTTTACTCTTTTCTGAGTCTTAAAGCAAAATTCACATGCATACAGAATATTTTTGTTTGAATAAAATAGATAGATCTATATAGATTCTATTTAAAGCTACATTTATTGTAAGGCACGGATCTCTTCATCGCCAATGTTATCGTCTGTTTGAACCATTTTACCGCCATGTTATCGTCTGCTTAAAAAATGACTTTACAATTGTCTCACGGTAGGATTTAAAGCTGTTTGACCGAGACAAAAATATCGATTTGGAAATGTTTGTTAAACCTTGAAAGTTTATCTCTATTAAAGAAAAAGCTTGTTTCCTCTACCATATCATATACTGATACCAACTTAGTGGGGGAGTTCATATAAGTATGGTGGAGTGCCGCGTACTATTTTCAGGTCACTTTGACATTTACCTTGACCTGTGACCTTAATTATAGAAAATTTCTGGGCTGGAAAAAATACCGCATCAGCTACTAATACCGCATCAGCTACTAGTGAAACCAAATTTGGTGTTTTGAATACATCATTGGGGTGGCGGAGAAAGTCGTGAACCATTTCCAATTCTCTGTGATCTTGACCCTGATCGTTGATCTAAATTACAGAAAAAGTTTGTCCGAAGTGGTTTACAATACCGCATCAGCTTGGGATAACCAATTTGTGTATATGTACAGAGTGTCGCGTACAATTTTTAGGCCAATTTGAGTTTGACATTTGACCTCAGTTATAAAGAAAAATATTATCCGGAGTATATCTCCTACACCACAATAGTAAGGAATACCCAATGTTGTATAATAGAATATTTTTAAATCTGCCTATAACAACACAATATAGTTTAGTGTCAGTACATCGCTCTGGGTTAATTTACTGTGGCATACGTACTTCATGTTTCTTAACTCATTCACCCCCTGAAAACTTTAATGGAAACGTTCAATTTATAATTGCATCTAGTCCACTTTATACTACATCTATTTAGGGTGGATTTCAGTATTTTATTACAAAATGACAAACAGTGCAGACTGTTATCAGAGTGCTCCTTAAGTGACCCTCTGATCAGGATTTACATTGTTTGAATGGTACAAATGTTTATTTCACAGGGAATGTGTTTTTAAATGACGAGTATACTCGCCACTAGTGTTGAATGTGTTCATTTTCTGTCAAGTTGCCATGTGGTTGTCAATCTAATATAATTGAAGTTCAACGTTCTATGCTAATGAGGGTTCGTTAATAGCGTGTTTTCCTTCCACCTACTTTAATAAACCCTTGATTTTGTAAAACGTGATCATTTTTATGTCACTTTTTGCATATTCTGAAAAATATTTTTAGTACGAGAGTCCAACAGTTTGTTCTAATATTAGACGCCGAATGACATAATGTATTTTATCTGAACTAAAAGTGTTTACAAATGCCAGTAAAGATAGCGATTGACTAAATTAAAACAGCGGCGTCTGGTCAGGATTAAAGCTGCTTGCCCCTCGTCATTATATTTCTTCTGTCAAAATGTCCACTAATATGTAACTTTGACAGCAAACGACAATTTTAGGCCCACGATATTGCAGCATTTTAAAAAAGAAATATTGGACATAATTGTTATGTTTGGGAAACAGCGGCAAGTGTTGTTGTAAGGAGGGAATCGTTGTGGAGAGGGCTGTTGTAGGGAGGGAGGACTGTATAGGGTATTGCCCGTAATCCGAGTACTATTTTTGAGCCTGTAAATGCAGAACAATCTGTGGGAACCTAGATCAGAGGGCACCTGTAGGAGGTCTTTGATCTGCGTATACGCTGTGTGTGTATACAGTGGAAAAGACGGTATTATTTCCCGTTTAAACGCAAACGAAAACCAAACGCACTGCACCAAAATGTAGTAAATGACAACCTATTGACAACCCTGATCATTAATCCGAGTGGCAAACAGTTTGAAGCCTGATCAGACGCCGGGTTACCCGGTGTCTGATCTGGCTCCAAATTGTTTGCATAGGAAATAATAGTTTGAACGTAAACGCGTTTATTTGGAAAGAATAACGTTTTCTCCACTGTAAGATGTGCGTACTCTTCAACCAATTACCGAATAGCCTGTTTCTAGTTTTGAAACTGAAAGTAAGGCAAAATGTGCCTCTTTTTTTCAGCCTACGTTAAGCTACCATGCGATAGGATATAGAAACTGTTTCTTATGTTAATGGAAAACATTATTAAATAATTACACGCTAAAGGACACTCTTTTAGGTGGTTTTCTAGTTCTATGTCAAATGAATCATGCTGTTAACTTTTATAGGAAGACAATGTTGCACACCTGTGCCAGTGTGCCAGTCATACGAAGATGAACTGTGACCCTTATTTACATGAATATGATACAACACAATGCAGGACAGATGCCATATTAAACCCTCATTATGAACTTTTGACGTTAAAATGTTAACTGTATAGCCATTGTTCTGTATTGAATGGTCGGTGAATACAATTGTATTTACCTTATGTCATGTTATAATTACATAATTATAATAATCCCCGTTAAGAATTGGCCTTGACGTAAATAGACTAAATACAGGAGACGTGTACCCCTTCTCTGCCTTACCCCGATTGATACTTTCATACAGTTTCTGTCCTTATTAGACGCCTAGTACATCGGCATCTGGTCAGGGTACAATCTGATTGACACATATATCGATGTTTTCTTTGTCAAAAAAAACAAAAATCCAAATTTGAGACATTACATATCTGAGTGCGCATTCTGTTTTAATTTCAACCTGCTTGAAGTATTCACCCGTCTTCAAAACTAGAAACAGACAATGGAGTAAGGGATATCATAGGGAAATACCCTGTTATTTAAGAAATGATCTGATTTTTTCGGCGTTTAAGGGTGTATCAATGTCATGAATTTGGGAACTTTTCAAAGTATATGAAAACACTCTATGATGGTTTTGTATTGAAGAGCTATTTAAGATGAATGAAAAAATAGAAAAAGTGTACATTTTGGTGAACAACAGTTGGCTCTACGGGCATGTAAAATTTACCCCACCCACTTCCTCTTATTTTGTCCTTTTCAAACAGCCCGCTTCAATAAAACCCATTTTAAATGAAAACAAATATGATAATTTGGTTTTGTGTTATTTATTTCCTATCTATGGTAGTATTTCTTCATACAAAAACTAATTTAAGAAAACAAAGGCACCAAATGTGAAATTTATAAAGCTCTAAATAGCATCGGTATGGTACTTTTTTGTAAATTTTGTAAGGGGCGATAACTCTTTTTACTTTAATAACTCAAAATTTCAACACTGACCTTTCAATTTCTTTTCATATTTTGAACTGCCTTAGTATAGGCTTTCATCTGGTAGAATATAAGAAAAAGTTTGATACTAGAACTATTTCATTTTCAAACTTTTTTTACTTTTTTTCATAAAATAAAAAATCTAATAAAACCATGCCCTATATAAAGCATATTTTTGATATTCAAGGATCCATATTGTTCAAACCTGGTGCCTGCTTTGTCTATATTTGGTTTATATATGTGAACATACCACCATAGACATGAAATAAATAAAGAAAACCCAAATTAACATTTTTGTTTTGTTTTGAAATAGATTTTACTGAAGCTTGTACTCTGAATGGGTAAAATTTGAAAAAAAATTCCAAATTTGACATACATTTTTCAAATCGCTGTAGCTCAAAAAAAAGGACACCACCATATATATTTTTTTTCATTTTTTCATTCATCATAAATAGCTCTTCCAAAAAAACAATGATAGAAAAAAAGTTTAATACTTTGAAAAAATGGCTCATGACATTGATACACCCTTAAGCGAAATGAACGACAGATTGAGAAAATGATCGGTAAATTCGGTGAATCGCGCTAGCGATTCATGGTAAATTTGCCAATCATTTTCTGTCGTTTGTTTCGCTTAAACGCCGAAAGATATCAGTTCATTTCTAATATTTTCATTATATTTTCTATAATTTCTAATATTAAATGAACATTTTATTAGTATGCATATATGTTTAATCCATATTAAAGACTGTAAACACGAATAATGTGTACTCTGAAAGGAACAGCCATAACCGCATAACTAAAGCTGTGATTCGCGGAGAAATGATACATAAGCCCCGCATCCTCTGCGAAAGCTATACAAGTCCTGTCCCCTAGAGAAATCGCGTTCAAACGAATTAAATATCATTTTTTCAATTGAATTGAATGGGGCGAATTTAAATATTTCCTAATTGAAAGAAAAAAAATAAACGCAAAGAGATGAAATGCAGAAAACGAAATTGTAAAGAAAATGTTTTACATTTTACTTTAAGAACTGAATGCCAAATAGTTTGGAGCCTGATCAGACATCGAGTAAACAGGTTTTGGATCCGGCAACTCAGAAAATGGTGAATATGTAGCATTACATAAAGTCAGCACCTTACAGCAAAATATACAACACAAAACTCCGATAATTTTGCTCTCTGGTACATTTGTAATACATGTATGTCATCTTTATCAAAGACTGCTTTTACTGCTTTTACTGCTTTTGATAAGTGGCATTCAAGTTAACCCTTTCATGATCAAATCATTCGGGAGATTTTTACCCCTTCACCGCTTTTTGTCGGCTGCTTCAGTATTGCTACAGTGGAGAATCTGTTATTCTTTCCCGTTTAAACGCAAACGTACGCAAACGCAAAACACTAAAACGTTGAAAAGTACAACTTTTAGACAATTCTGATAATTCATGTTTATCTTGGTGGCAAACAGTTTGGAGCCTGATCAGACGCCGGGTAACCCGGCGTCTGATCTGGCTCCAAACTGTTTGCACTGCAAATAATAGTTTTAGCGTAAACGCGTTTATTGGGAAAGAATAACGTTTTCTCCACTGTATCTGCAAGACACGTTTCAAAGTTAGATTTAAGGTTGTATGACTTAATAAATATCGATAAGAGTGTCAAACAGTTTGGGTCCTGATCAGACGCCGCGTTGCGCTGTGTCTGATTAGGACCCAAACTGTTTGCAAACGCGCTTTCAAGCGTCATCGAGAGGGAAAGGGTTAATAGCAATTACGATAATGATACTAAAAATGTGGACAGAAAGGCCTGAGCAAACACTGTAGGAACTGTCTGAGCAGGGTCTGCACTGTTTGCCATTCAGTTTGCATATTTTCGAAAAATTACTGTGTGATACAAGCAATTTGTTCAAGAATTGATGGTTTCAATCTTTTGAACCATCTATAGGCAGCGTGGAGTTTCCAAAACTTAGACTCAGTCTTAAACCTGCTTTAGTGTCGAATAGCATACAGTCGAACTTCGCTATCTCGAACACGTTTGAGTCGATATAACCCGTATTTCTTTTGATAAATGTCTATATCCCGAGCTCAGTTAAATGGAACATACCTGTATTCCAAAGTTTACATACGTATGTAAACGGTCGCAAATTTGAAATGTCAATGTTCGGCTGTATATTGTATATTTAAAACCTGCTTTAACCTTCACATTGCTTTATTTGACATCATTAAATGGTACCGAATGGTGTCGGATAAAGTAGGCTATAGTGTACCCGTTTTAGACATCATGAAAAAATTAGTCATTTTTGTTTTAAACGTAGTTACTACCCATGTTTTCCCATTACCTTTCGTACCAGAAATAGTTGTTATTCATAGATCAAACTTGTTAAATCATTTGCCCCTTAAACTGTTAATTCCAGTTTCCAAAAAAGTCCCATTTTTGACAATTGGGTTTTGGTTTTTTTGCAATGTATTGCAAAATGACAAACAACACATACTCAGATCATATGATATAGTCCTGAAGACACCATCTGATCTAGGTTTTGCATATGACAAACGTACTTTTCAGAGGTTCACATTTTGTAACCACCAAGTCATGATAGTTGTTGTGAGGGTACAGTTGGTTGTGTAATTATTCTTTAAAGAGGTATGGACATCTCTATAGACTGCCGTTCAGTGCAGACTAAGCCTAAAGCAGAAATGCATTTAAGATTTAAGTTTGCCTTGCATTCAACTGCCAACTGTATGAAGACTACGTGTAGTTATACACAGGTTTAAATTGGTCATTGACACAGGTTTGACTGCATCATCAGGCACAGCATACATACACATAGCTGGTTAAACCCATTTTCATCTAGTGCATTCTTCCATGCTTGTATACTGGATAAGTCCATTTTTTATCTAATGGAGGTGTGGCCTAGATTTTCTTTTTTCGTTTTTTTTTATATTGAAATTCCTTTGATCAGACAGTGTAGACTCTGATCATAATGCGGCGTCTGATCAGAGTCTACACTGTTTGCCTATGTCCCTTTTATGGGACACTGGGCACAAATCGTGATATAATTGTCACATGATACAATGTAGTTACATAATAAAATTACCTATTTGAAATATACACAACTCAACTCAACACAATAGTGGCAATATAGTGCTATTCAATTACTAACTTTACTGACCCTGCATGCACTGGTATTTCGTAACAGTTTGATCCTTATCAAACGCCTACAAAAACCAAAGCCCAGCTGGGTTTAAGGTTTTTGGTACTTTTTAGGTCACCTGACACGAAGTGCCATAGTGAAATCTTGTGATCACGCTGTGTCCGTCGGTGTCTGTCTGACGTCGTCGTCCGTCGTTTTGTTTTTCCGTGATACTCGATATAGCTGGAACCATGTGTTATTAAAAGTGCCATGAGTCATGCTCTGAAAGGAATGTAGTGCAGAGCTGATCCCATTATTAAACCTAAGTTACACCGTATACTTTGATAATTGTAAACTACTGGTACATGTAAATTGATCAGAATACTGAACAAGCGTTCCAAACATCAAACGGGTCTCGCCAAGATAGTAATTAGAAATGTTGTCTGTCAAAATACTAACCTAAAAACCAATGAAAACGACGCAGGCAACAGGGTGGCGACAATAGCTTGAGTTTTCCCAAAGTTGAGCTAAACATGATAATAAAACAACAAATAGACATGATAAAAAGCAAAACAGTTTTGCTTTCGAAGGGATTCGAACCTCTTACCTTAGTTTTAAAGCCCCAATATGTTTTTGTGAAAGCTGTATAAGACGGTTGTTTCCCATTTGAACTACATGTGACGTGATTTTCTCCCAAAAAGCGGTTTTATCTATTATAAATTCGCTTTTTAAATGTTTTGCATTCAGTGTAGTTGATCCCGCTCGTACCACGTGACACTAAGCCGTGTCGTAGGCTCTATGTCTACTTTCTGTTTATAACGGTTAGGTATGTTTTCAACATTTCAAAGACCGGTATGGCCCATAAGAAATTGTCAAACATTATTATGAACATTGGTTGTATTTCAAACATTAAAAGACGGTCTGTTAACAAAATGAGGCTTTAATAGTTTCACAGTTGCACGCGTTATCCACTCGACTATTTCGACAGACATTACTTGGCTTGCTCTTTAGCTCACCTGAACACAAGATGTTCAAGGTAAGCTATTGTGATCGGTCACCGTCTGTCGTACGCGGTGGTGGTGCTGGTGTCGTTAGCTCACAATTTGTTTAAATAACTTCTTCTCTGAAACCAATGGCCCACATTTTAACCAAACTTGGTCGGATACTTTGGTATTTCGTTAAGCAGCAATAAGCAGCAAGCCGTTCTTTGTCGAAATTTTTACTGCTTTACTTTAGCATCGCTTAAGAATATATAAAGAAGAAAACATCAACAAAAAGATGAAACGACTTGCAAAATATAAAGAATTTAGAAATGCAATTAATGAAATATGAAAACTAAAAAAGACAGTCTGAATACAAATTTATCTAATTAATACCAGGAACGTATATCTTATGTACGTTCCTGTTGATACAAAATACAATTAGGCTTATATATTAAAAAAACATGAAGCCGGTGTTTACAAACCATTACCGAATATCGAACCCACGCCTCTTGCACTACGAGTCAATGACACCACCGATTAAGCTATTGCGACACGAAGGCTTTTGATTATCAACTGAAGTATATTTTGTGAAGTTTACGTCGAAATATAAATAAAGTATACGGAAACTCCCGATGATACCAACGAAAGTTGGTGGAAAGTGATGACTGTCAGGTCAAACATTATGGATAATACAAGTAATTTTCTTTAACATAAATAAACACAATAATTGCAATATAGGACGGCTCTTTAACCCATCCACTGCCTTACCCCGAGTATACAATAAGTATTTGCAAACAGTTTGGATCCTGATCAGACTATTCATCGGAGTCTACATAATTTGCCAATGTCCTCCTTAGTAAGTACTATAGTCTTAAATGAATTAATAACAATTAAGTACAATGGGATAAGTCATGGAAGCCCCCAGGCATGAATGGGTTTTTACAATATAGAGGATGATCCCACGCATGAGCTTATCAAACTGGTTATCAGATTCGATATAGATATAGCCATATCTATTTATTGAGTGACTATACTATATCATTTAACCTACAATTATCTTGTGATAAAAACAAACCAAAAATCCCATTTACAATCTGGGTTAACGCTTTATTTCGTCATTTACAACCAAGGCTCTTATAAAGAGTACCCTTGTCTTATGCAAACAGTGCAGACCCTGGTTAAATGAGCCCTTTGTTCAAAGTCTGCACTTTTTGCCATTTTGCAATGTATTGCAGAATACAACCCTAAAAGTCAAAAATGGGCTAGACTTAATTGGAAAAAGGAATTGTCAATTAAAATGTTCAGGGTGAATGAGTTAAATAGACTGAATCTAGAACCGAACTAGTGAAGTTCTTCACTTCTTACTCGTTGGAAACCATGTACAGTACTCGCTCCCTGCAACGGCCATCCAAACAACGACTCCCTCCTTACAACAACCCTTGTCGCAGTTCCCTAAATAGGGCAATTATGGCTTACGCTTTTACTGCTGCAATATCGTCTGCTAAAAATTGTCGTCTGCTGTTTTTCTCAAAGTTTCAAATCAACAGACATTTCGATAGAATAAATATATTGACGAGTGACAAACAGCTTGTATCCAGGTATCTGGATTCAAGCTGTTTTCAAATGTAAGCCAATTTTCCTCCCTATAACGACTCCCTCCGAACAACGCACATATATTTGTCTCCCAATTGATGTCGTTGTAGAGAGGGGCACTGTATTAACAAACTGTGAGTTTTGATCCTAATCAGACGCCGGGTAAATCGGCGTCTGGTCGAGATCAAAACTGTTTGACACTCGCATTGATGTTTCTTCATTCAAACCCTGAAGTCTAAATTTTGAGAAAGAAAAGTGAACAACGTGTTTTATTTGAACGTCTACAAATTAGTGTAGTGTCAATTAATCACAGAACAAAATCCCATAAATTTCGGCATCTCAATAGGATAAACACTCGGTCAAAAATAGTAGGGGACACAGGATCATGTAATATATATTTACGTTTTGTTTTTTTTAGTTTTGCGTTAAAACCATACCAGACCTAGATATATTTGAAAACTCGTTATCTATCGACTGAGGCCAAATTATCTGTTTGTATGATTATAATCTTTTTAACAATGTCCCTACAAATTATGAGGTCAACGACTCAATGCGTCAAAATTGGCACATCGACTGTTCTGTAATCAGTTCATCCAAATGCAAAATACCACATATACATAAAGGTTTCAAACTTCAATTGCTGCACATTTGTCCATGGACCATAAGCACATACGGCATTTAAGAATCGCAATCGTAGACGAAATCACTTATCCGACGCCGACCGCCAGCGTACCGTCGATCATTTGCAAGTAGGCTTGGGTATTGTAGTCGTCGGGCCCGCATGTCACCTCCCTTAACACTGCCGCACACACAACAGAGAACAAATTGATTTGTATCCAGAAAAATATTAAAGTGCATATTCTAAATTTGATTATATTTGATTTGATAAACGTGTTTTAGAACGACTAACTGTTTTTGTTTTGAACGCGTTGCCGGAAAAATATAGAGGAGGATTCCAAATATTTGAAAAAACCTAACATCATAAAGGAAGCGCACTTTAAATTCAAAGAAATAACGAGACATAGATGACTTTCAAAGCCTCTAGATAATTCCTTTAACCCTTTCACTCTCAATGACGCCAAAATGAAATTGTCTAAAAGCACATTTGCAAACTGTTGGGATCCTGGTCAGACGCAGATTCTGTTATGATCTTGGACTTCTTCGTGCCAGATTAGATAAAAAGCCGTCAAGACCTCAGCGCCAGCGAGGCTTTGATTAATTTATCTTACCATTACCAACTTTCATAAAGAAAAAACTTTGAACATCACTCTAATAAGCTATTTTCATCTCTTGTTCGCCCTTTACAGATTGAAAAACGCTCTAATAACGGTTATTGAGAAACCCTCTGTCACTAGTTGTTGACGATCAAAGTACTACTTACACACAAATAACGAACCCGGAAGTATAATTTCTGACCAGACCGAAATAAGTGCAAGGGAAACTAATCATGTTGAGTTATTTGGATTGTTTCCCATACTTACTTTTCCTTCAAGGCTGACACATCAGGGAGGGTGGATATTTACATTTATCCTACTTCATTATCTATGAGAATATCAGTGTCTCAAACTCGGCGTCTTGTATTGATCCAAATGTTTATGAAGTCAACTAATACCGCACACGACTGTCAAAGAGTTAAATGTCTTCCACTGAAAAAGGTAGCTACACATTATACAGTCATCAACTCATAAATATGCAACGTAAGAAATGTTTCCATATCCTTGCAGATAGTGGCTTAAAGTAAACTCAAAGTAAAGAAGAATGTGACTGGATGCACATTCTCAGTGCTTTACGTTCAACATTCTTTAAGCGGTCGCCTGTCTTCAAATGTAGAAACAGTCTATAGAGTGATTTGTTAAATGGCATCTATTTCAACTAGGTTAACCCATTACCCCATAAATACGCATTTCCACGCCTTTAATTTATACTTCTACTGAAGAAAATAGTTCCAATTTACACTTGGCATTACAAATAAGAACCACAAGAAATCTTTTTTATATTATAGCAGATAATATCTTAAAAGCAGGCTGAAAGTAAGGCAGAATGTGCCTCAAGGCACATTCTGCTTTACTTTCAACCTGCTTTAAATGGTCAATTAATTTAAAAAACTAGAAACATGCTATGGGGTAATGGGTTAAATAATCAAGACGTATGTGCATCTCCCTGTAGACCTTATATGTATTGCCGAATTCCTGCTTTTTAGTTGTCTCAAGCAAACAGTATGTGCAAAGGACGAGGGTTTAAATTTACCCTTTAATATAAAAGCCTTTAAGAAGAACTAATTTTAGAACAATTGTACTTTCATTTATAATAACCACTTATGAAAAAGACTTTGGGTCCATTTTGCTGGCAATGGGGAAAATGTAATGCTTTGCCTGATGAATGCAATTATGCTTAAACACCTTATGTAAAATACAAACAATTTGAACAGACGCCGAACAACTGCGTACCTACAGTATATGCAAACTGTTTACAACTTAAATTAAAAAACAATTGGTCTTCATCTCCTATATTTTATTTCATTACAATTGAGCAGTTTTGTTTTGAGACGTAAATAATCACTTCGTCCCCACTATATGTTCAAAACAAAACTTGACAAGAGGCATTGTGCTATTTAAGGAATATATAGAAAAAGAAATGTTCTCACGAAGGTATGAAAATAAATCTGGTCACACTGCATGAAACCACGTGGCCTAATTTATTATTTTTGTCATGGGATTAGGGAGTATGAAAAAGGAATTCAACCAATCACAGCTCACCAAATGTAATGAAAACAAACAATATTAAATTATTGGCATATAAAACGAAACAATATATAAAATAACGTGACCTAGTTTCGGTATGTGAAAATAAAAAGTATTGTCCATGGCATGGCGCAGCCAACCTGATTTTTATAACTTAAACTGTAACATTGGAGAATGCGTCATTCTTTCCCGTTTAAATGCAAACAAAACGCACTAGATATAGACAATAACTTTTGTTTTTTGCCTAATGATATGTTAATCTGGAATGCGAACATTTTGATGCGTGATCAGACGCCGGACTATCCAGTGTCTGATATGGCTCCAAACTGTTTGCAAAAGATATAATATCTTAAGTATAAACTCCTTTGTTTGGAAAGAATAACGTCTTCTCCCACTGCTAGACATCGTGCATCAGTACTATGAGCAATCCTCATTGCACATTGCAGGTTCCCCTTGAATCAGCATTGTGTTCGTTTCCAATCCCTTATACTATTCTGCCACCTCGTTTGCATTCACATCGTTCGGTATTCATATATTCCGTCATGACGCACGTTCCATTCCTGGTCTTACACTTGCCTTTCATAACGGCACATCGATTTGGCCTCCGTCTAGGAATAAGATCCTTGCACTCTCCGGCAACGACCCTGCACAGACGTCTTTTCCCTCTCTTCATTCTCTTTGAATCCACATCTTGAATAATTGTGAAGCACAGGATAGCCAGAATTACGAGAGTTGTAAATGTTCGAGACATATCTGAAAAACAGAAGAACATTTAATTTGAAAAGGAACATGCCAAATTACAATATTGAATTAAGATTTTATCGTATTACTTGTAATGTAATATTTAACTCATTAACTGCTTTACTTTGGGTAGAATGGCTTTTTGCAAACAGTTCGGATCCTGATCAGACGCCGCTTTACGCGACGTCTGATCAGGATCTAACATGTTTGGTACTCATTGCGATATTACTTCCGTCAATTTATCTAAACATTAAAATTGAGAAATAAAGACAGACGACAATACATGTAATTTATTCTAGCAGAATACGTCATACAGGAGTTAATGCTTAACAGAGAATATTGTACTGGATTGGCCTGGTCCCTTATTTTATGCATTATTGTCCCCTTAAGGCCTTTCGCTACCGGAAGTCGGTCTTGCGGGCGAGCGGATATGCGTCTGGACGACACAGACTTTTTTCGTATGTGTTTATACTAGAAAATTTATATAAAGGAAATGTTGATATAAATTTGTATAATCCTTCATAGCGCAGTTAGTATAGTGGTTGACTATAGTGGTTGACTAGCAATCCAAAGGTCATAGGTTCGAGACCCATCCGATCCAAACAAAAATTTTTAGTGTCCGATTTATTGATGTCAATCCATAACGCAGTAATCAAGAGACATGTTATGTTTAGTCTTCGTTGATTATTACTAGTGATGTTTACGGTCCAAGTATATGTCCACTTACCTGTACGTTTTAGTTTAATGACTTACAAATCAATTAAATCGGTATACATGTAAACGATTTGATCGAACTATAAAGCCACACCTTGAAGCTTATCAATACGCTAACCTTTTCAAGATCGATATTGCCCATTATAATTATGTTCAAACAATATAATAAACCTTGTATGCAAGTCCATGAATAAATAATAATGCATTTTAATGACAAAGTTTTAATTCTAAGGTAGGTAACTGTATCTAAACAACAAATATCCCACATTTTAATAGGAAAATATGTTATTACAACAAATCCTGAGTGTAATATTTTCTAATTTTTTCAGACTGACTAGTTCATCAACCATATATTTGAATAAAATGAAAACAAATATACATTGAATGAGTCAGTTTTTTGTAATTCAATTTTTTAGCATTTTGCAAAATTTAAATAGCTGATAACATCTTTCTGAACACCTTTATTCAAAATGTTTTTAGCTTTTCTTGTAATGAATGTTGTGGACTACTTATTGGGCGAGAATTATAGTCATTAGCTTTATTCATTTTTAAGAAAAATAAAATCATCAAAATTCTAGGTTTTTGTCAGAAATAAGACCTTAAAGACAAACCACACGATAAAGTTTGCCTATATTTACACACCTTGTTTCTTAGGCTATTATCATTCTTCATGACAATTTTCATAACAATCGTATGGAAACTACGCGCATATGCGAAGTACCTTAAAATCATCTTCGTTTGTAAATTTGATTTACAAAAATTCGATACAAGTGTCAAACAGTTTGGATCTTGAATGGGATAGTTATATTATTTACTCGCCGTTTGATGTAGAAAAAATCTACTTTCAAGTACAAATGCTTTCCTGGTTGACAATGGTTTACAAAGGTTACTATATTCATAAACCGCTTTTCAAACACGGGGTTAATTTTAGTATCAAAGTGTAAAAGATGTTCGCCCTTTCGACTAACTTATTGTGCTAAAGTAATTACATGTATATCAATTTTAAACCGATTGGAGCAAGCTCAGACGCCGAATAACTGCGAGTCAGGCCAGGTTCCAAACTGTTTGCCACTTGTATTTTAACTCATTTTTGCATAGCGTCCAATAAAAAAAACAATTGCAAACAGTGTAGACTTTGATCAGCCGCCGCATAATGCGGCGCCTGATCAAAGTCTACACTGTTTGCTGATAGGAATTTCAATATGCAACAAATCGTAAACGAAAATGATATGTTAGACCAGGCACCCCTTACATCAAACATTGACTCGTCCAATATATAAACATAGAAGACTCCATCTGGCATAAATGGGTTAATAAATCGTCAACATTTGCAGAAAAATTATTTCTTTTCATTTGATCGCAATGAGTTTACGTTTGGTTTCTATAAACAGGAAAACATAGCGCCATATAACACCTCATACTATTATTATTATTATTATTATTATTATTATTATCATTATTATCATTATTGTTATTATTACTACTACTTCTACTTTTAAAGTGACAGAGGGACAGATATAAAGGCGTGAGAGGTGTTCAAGTAAAAAAAAAAGATCATTATCATGTTTGTATGGTCATTCATCATCTGGTTCATTGATCCAGTTATGACTTTGAAATAAAAACCTTTCATTTAACATATAAAGCCACTTAGGTAATAGGTATGTGTATAATAAAACCTTTGTAAATGAATGTATGGACATCTCTTACGGTGAATATTTTTTATGCAAGTAACAAATGCAGATCCTGATACGAATCTTAAACATAAACACTGAACATTGTACATTACCTTTTGGCTCTCAACGACGCTTAAAACCGCGTTTGCAAACTGTTTGGGTCCTGATCAGACGCCGCGTAACGCGGCGTCTGATCAGGATCCAAAATATTTGACACTCGTTTTGAAAGTTCTTCAGTCATACCGCCTTATTTAAGACAGTGAAACGGTGAAGGGGTAAAAATATTACGAATTATTTTGGAAATGAAAGGGTAAGTATAATCGAGACATAAACTGTGTCTATACGGTAATTGTATGGTTGTTTTAATCATATTTATTTATTTATTTATTTACATTTAAGGTCAACTGCATAATACAACACATGTAACAAAGTTAAATATATCACAGCAATAAATAAGAAATTTAGTTAAGTTATAGAATATTGACTAAAAGAAAGCTAATAAGAATAAAAGCTTGCATACTTTTGATAAAACTGATTACTTAAAAGGATAATGTGTGTTGAATTAGTAAATTACCTGCAGATGGCCTATGGATAACCCAATTAAGCTAAAAGCTTATTTCTAATGGGGTCCAACTATTCTAGACTAAAATTACTAAGAAAGAAACTAATTAAGCCAAAGATTTAGGTACAAAACGGGATTATTAAAAGTATGCATTCATTTACTGCATCATATCACATATATATATATATCACTTAGGGTTAAGCAAATTATCACAGATACATTTATCACATTCAGATTACCCTTCATAGTGCTGAATTTCGAAATGGACTCTTCCATTTTCGAACAGTTTCCACTTTACATAAATTCAGAAATATAATATTTCAAAATATTGGCAAACAGTGGTGACTCATTTCAAAGGGTTCATTCACTGTCCCTCTGAATTGGGTCTACACTATTTGTAGAAAATGTAATAACTGTTTCCAGCAATGAGATTGTTAATAATATAGAAAGTCACTTTTGCTCTCTATGACTTGCACATCAAGTAGGTGCTTCTTAACTAACTGTTTGAATTTGCTGATGTTTTGACACCTTTAATGTGATCCGGAAGAGAATTCCAGTCTCTTGATCCAGTATACAAAAAAGTATGTTTACTTAGATTGTTACTGACACTAGGTAACATAAAATTATTTTGGCTAGAACCCCTAGAACTTTTTACAAAGTTTTCCAAAAGATATGAAGGACAAGTTTTATAATGGACTTAATTAATTAATTTATAATTGATTATTGATTGCTACTGACCGTACCAAGGCGGGCTCCTATGTTCACTTAGCTTTATGTTTGTCTTGCGTGTTGTTTTCTATTTAGTGTGTGGATGAAGGAATGGTATTGCGTGTGTGTGGTTGTGTGTGTGTGTGTGTGTGTGTGTTTGTTATGGTATGGCTGTGTGTGTGTTCTGCTTTAGAGATGGGTGTATTGTTTGTGTTGCGTTTGCTGCTTGAGTCTTCTTTCGTATTTATTTATGCATGTGGCTAAGTCTAAGCTGTTTAGCTCTGTTGTCAACTCTCAACATATTCAAATGCACATAGTCTTTCCAAGTGATGGATTCTCTTGGAGAATACCCTTGAATAAATCTTATAATCTTGTTCTGAACCACCTGGAGCTTATGTTTTAACCCCTTATTTAGACCTTCATACCAAGCTGAACTACAGTAGTCAAAATGACACTGCAGAAGTGCGGAGCATAAAAGTTTACGTGTGTTAAAATCCAAAAATTTGTTTTGTCTGTATAAAAATTTAAGTTTCCCATTAATCTTAGATATAATGTGCTGTACTATAGCTTCACCTGACAAAGTATTATCTAAAGAAAGACCTAGGTACTTTACTTGCTTAGTACTTTTTTATGGTATGACCATTACAGGCAACATGTGAGGATCCTTGCTTACTTAAATTGCGCTTTGGACCAAAAAGAATGTATTCTGTTTTCCCTAAGTGCAAGGATAATTTGTTATCGACTAACCACTCAGAGCAGTTTTCTAAAACATGACCAAGTTTGACTGGAATACAGGCAGGGTCCTGATGACTAAATAATATTGTGCTGTCATCAGCATGCAAAATGAGTTTGCAGTCCTCATCAATGCTAGTAACCATGTCATTCACAGAGCAGAGAAAAAGAAGAGGTCCTAATATACTACCTTGGGGTACTCCGCAAGTGACTGGAAGAGCATTTGACATAGTTTTGCCAATGCTGACAACTTGGTTCCTATCAGATAAGTAGGACTTAAACCATGGTATTGACCGAATGCCCATTAATTCCAATTTGCCATACAGAGTTTCATGATTAACTGTATCAAATGCCTTCTGTAGGTCGAACATTATCATCCCAGTATACAGGCCTTTTGAAGAATTCCATTTAATAGTGTCAAGCAAATGAATTAGGCAACTATCTGTAGAGTAAGATTTTCTAAAACCTGATTGGTAATCATATATAATATTGTTAGTTACTAAGTAAGACTCAAGCTGTGTATAGACAGCCCTCTCTAAGATTTTTGAGACGATACTTAAGATGCTCACAGGTCTATAATTACCTACTTCCAGGGTACTGCCTTTCTTGTGTAAGGGTTTAACTCTGGCTTGCTTAAAGTCTTCAGGGACAACACCTTCAGAAATTGATGAATTGATAATAAAAGTAATTGGTAGCTTTAAAACATCTGCACCATCTCTCAAAAACCTAGCAGGCATGCCATCTAAACCAGTACTTTTACTAACATTCAAGCTGTTCAGCTCCCTAAGCACAAAACTCTCAGAAACATGCTTCAAATGCAGTTCTTTATTATTAGGGTTTTTGCCTTTGTAGTATTAAGACAAATGATCTGAATTTAGATCAAATTTGTGTTTCTGACAAGGAAGTTTGTTTACCAGAAATGAGGCAATACTAGTAAAAAAGTTATTAAAATAACTTGAAATTTTCAATGTGTCATGACAAATTTCATTGTCAACTGTTAGGACAACATTCTGGCTATCCTTTTTAGATGTTTTTGTAACCAAGTGATTTCAAACTCTGCCAAAGCTTTTTAGGTTCAAATTTGTTCTCTTCAACTTGGGCGCCCCTTAACCCAGGTGTAACCCCCCAGTTGTTGTTAATAATTAATTAATTTATAGTTGATTATTGATTGCTACTGACCGTACCAAGGCGGGCTCCTATATTCACTTTGCTTTATGTTTGTCTTGCGTGTTGTTTTCTATTTAGTGTGTAGATGAAGGAATGGTATTGCGTGTGTGTGTGTGTTTGTTGTGGTATGACTGTGTGTGTGTGTGTTCTGCTTGAGAGGTGGGTGTATTGTTTGTGTTACGTTTCCTGCTTGAGTCTTTCGTATTTACTTACTTAAAAAGTATTCAGACTTTGCAGTCTTAATATTTCTCTGCACTAAATTTCTGTATTTCAAATAATGCTTATAGTCCGCTCTGTTACCATGCTTTTTAAAGCTATGCAGGTAAGTATCCCGTCACTTTATGTTTTCTAAGATTTCTGAATTCAGCCAGGGTTGTGACTTAGATTTTAGACGAACTTCCTTAACAGGAGCCACAGCATCTAATATACTAAAAAATGTGTCTTTGAAAGACTTCCAAGAGCAATTTACATTATCAGATAAAAAACAAGAATTCCAATCAGCAAGAAGTAACTTCTGTAAAAGTATATCTTTGGTGTAGTGTTTAAGAGACCTAATCTTCAGGGTCTTATGAGTAAAACATCTGACTTTTGCACTTTTCCTGGTACAAAATATAAGCAAGTGGTCACTAAGACCAACAGGTATAACACCAGACTGGGAAATCCTGTCTTTAGTATTACATAAAATATGATCTAGGACACTTGAACATGTAGGACCAATCCTTGTAGGTTCATGTATTACCTGTTCAAGGTCAAACAATCTTAAAATACTGCTATATTCCTTAAAGAGTGAACTACTTTTCTGCATAATTATAAAATTCCAAACTATGAGAAAAAAAAAGCTGACAAAAAATTAAACTAAACGATTTTATGAAAGAAAGCGAATTAAACGTTACTTTTCTCGGGTTTACATTTAAATCTAAACTGTTTGACATTTTGATGATATTCACTGATATTAAGTACAATCAACGCTGAAAAGTGTTTACACGACAGATTTTGCAGATGACAAATAGATTGCCGGACATGAGCCCCCCCCCCCCCGGACACGAGCCCCCCGGCCGATTTTGCGCGGGCGGACACGAGCCCCCCGCCTGTTTTGCGCGGGCGGACATAAGCCCCCCTGGTCGGACAGATAATTAACTTATGTTTTGTTATTATTTTTAGCAATAAATGAAGTTTTTCTTCGGCTGCAAATATTGTCTTGCTTGTTTGTAATAATTCACCAATTATTAATTGTTTCATTTTAATCATGATACCTCTTAGGAAAAATATAATGATGATAGATCTAATCATTTATATTGTTAACTTGATTACACAATAGCGACAAAATAAGATAATCGTTGCCTATTAGCGAATCAAACTGTCGGTAACACTTTGATAATACATGGAATTAATTGTTAAATTGTCTCTTTTTACTGAAGAAACACCGCCAGTGAAACGTGTAAGTTTGATAGATTGATTGAATCCATTGTCCATATAATCGTAAGTTAAAGATGTTGTTTGTGTCTCATAATTGTCAAACATATCAAAGTGCTCAAACATTTGGGGTTAAAAGCATAATATATAAAGTGCAATAATGACAACATTACACTGAAAAAACACGTTTTGAAGTTTTAAATCTACAATTTTACACAATAAAACATGTATCTTATCATAGGGTGGGTCGGGGGGCTCATGTCCGCCCGGTCAAAACAGGCGGGGAGCTCGTGTCCGCCCGCGCAAAATCGACCCGGGGGGGGGGGGGGGGCTCATGTCCGTTTACCGACAAATATAATGGAGAAACCCTTAATCCTTGAATATATAACTTTAGTTATGACACTTTCCTTAAGACTAATGTGGATCATTTGCTAATAATCAAATGCGGAAATGTTTTAACTCATATAGATCTACATTCCATTGAATACCTGGGGCCCATCTTACGAACCGTCGCACGACAAATGTTGTCGTAAGTCAGATTCTAAAATTCTCAAATATTATCTATGTCTCCATCTTATCCTGTCTTCTAAAGAAGTAAAAAGTAAATAAAGACTTTGAATTTACCTGTATCCGACTAGTCTGTAAAATGTTTCGGTCGTCGATGGAAATGTCGCAATGACGGGATTTGCTTGCGTGATACTTTGGACAATACAATAGACAATACGTTATTATTTCCCTTTACAACACAAACGATACGCAATCGCATACCAATCAAATGTAGAAAACTTGTTGACACATCTTACGATTTAAATTTGTCTTTTTTGGCAAAAGGTTAAGAGCCTGATCAGACGCCGGGACAATAGTTTAAGCGTAAACGCGACTATTGGGAAAGAATAACGTTTTCTACACTGTAACTTTAATATGTATTTGGGCTAAAACTATTGTTGAAGTTGACATACCAATTCAGTAGGTAGGTAACGACATTAATTACCTTCTTCCGGTTTGACACATTAACATTAAAGAATACAATTGTTTTATCTTAGCCCTATCATCACAAAAGTTAACAGAAAAATACTTTATTCTTGTTTATATCCTAAAACAATTACATGTATATATACAAACATGATAAAGACACTGTACATTTTGTTGGAGGGGCTTTTGTTATACTTATAAGTACAAGCCAAAGCCAAAGTTGGTATTAAAATGCGCAAAAATGTATTGGCTACACGATGGTATATCTTTAAATGTGATTTGATAATTTTCAGAGCATAATTGTGTGTGTGAAAGACGATGGTGTGAAAGGTAAAAGTCACAGATTTGTAATGTTTTTATAACTCTAGATAGATAGAATCTTTATTTACATCTCATCAATGCACTTTCAATACATATAAGAACATATACAATAGAATCTTAAAAATAGCGCAAAGCTATTCCTTAAAGGAATTATAAGAGATGATATAAATGACATAATATGTCATGTATAACACAGATATTTATAACATCACAGTATGACACAAATGAATAAAATGTTACAATTTATAATAATGCTTTAACATATTAAAGCCGTGCAAAAAGGAGAATAAAGAAAAACTAAGAATAGTCAACCAAAGCAAGATAAAATATTCCGATGTTCAAAAATTAACACTGTTAATAAAACAGAAAGATCAAAATGAAATGATTATTATCTAATCGAATTGAACTAAATTTATTTACATATTAAAATTGTCGCCTCTGTAAAATGTTAAAGCAGGTTTTGGCACAATCTCATATCATGTTAGTGTTGGAAAATAGAAACACATATTTATTAAAATCATCTAGGTCTAAGAAATCTGGATTAAAAGTACTTGCTTTTGTATACAACTCTTCTCTTAAATCATTGTAAACATGACAGTTCAAAATCACATGTATTTCATTTTCTACAGTACTATTAATACAAAATGGGCAAACTCTACGTTCCTCACGAAGACCCTCATAACGGCCAGTTTCAATTCGAATTGGAGCTACACCTAATCGAAATTTACAAAAAGCTGACCGCTGCAAAGGCGGGAGTATCATTTTACAGTATTGCTCTGTAGAAAGGTCGGATTTAAAGCAATTATACAATCTCAACTTGTTTCGACCACGGCCAGATACTCCAACATAACTATTAATTCTATGTAGCCAGAATGAGTGTGATGTGTCGTCTGCGGGTTTATGCCTAATTCGAATTGTTGAATGTTTTGCATGAAGAAATACGAGTGCCAAACAGATTGTTACAAGATCAGACGCATTACGCGTCATTTAATCTTGACCCAAACTAATTGCAAAGTCGACTTGAGTCACCTTTAACGATATAAGGGTTAACCTTTTCATCGAAAAGTTGTCCGCCACCGTCATTGTTTGTACGATGATTGTCCAAAATTGATGACGTCATAGTAGTGAAAGGGTAAAAGAAGTAAAAAGGAAGTAAGACCACTGGTACAAACAATGTCACAACGGAATTAGGGGTTTCACTGATTTATTGAAAGCGCAAAATCGGAGCATTTTGAATAAGATGTTTGAAATATTTACTTACCCATTTGTGCCTATCTCTTCTGTATACATGTATGTTGTTGGAACAGATAGTCGTAAGATTAACATATAGATGTGTCAGTTTGTAAGATTGTAAGAAATGAAGCTGCAAAGTATGTAAAAAACGACAAACGGAGCAGTTCCTAATTAGAAGTCTGATGTGGGTCTGTACTGTTTGCAAATGTGCAAAAGTCCACATAGGAAGATCCTAGGCACGTATGGGTAATTGGGTATATCTGAAAGTGTGAATCAGAGTATTGGCTATACCAAGGGAAATAATCAAACCGTTATGGTTTCTTGGTTCTGACATAGTTACCTTCCCTTTTGAATGACATTGAGTATGATAAAAAGTGTGTATATATACATATTCACCATTGAACGGTCGTGAAAAACAATTTACAATGTTAATGTTAGTTTACTGTGGTGATGGTGGGCAAATATTGCCTAGATTTCCTGAATAAAAATCTATGATCTGTCACGAACTTTCTCGTAAAGCTGTAACGAAACGGTTTTATATATTGAATATCGTGTACCTATCCGTCATAAAATCGCATAAAATAACAATATTTATAAATATATATAATGTCACGGTCTGTTCGATAACGTGTCACGGTTTCGGAAAAGATTCTGATAGAGTTACAACGGTTTGTTTGCTACATTTTCTTAAATTCACATTATGGTTTTTTTCCTTCAAATGTTATTAAAGGAACCATAAAATGGACACTATTCGATCCTCTTTTATGTTAAAGGAATGACTAAAACTTTGTTGCAAAAAAAAGAGAAATTTAATGATGTAATTTGCCGCATTAAATAAATGTGTTTCGTCTGTAACTGTTGCACAAGACTTATTCTAATCCACTTTTTATTTTAATTAAAAAAAGCATCTGTACTTTCAGCAAATTGAATTCTGAAAATGATAAGGACAGCATTCTGCACTGCATAGAAGCACACCGTGAACAGAAAATTTAATTTCTGACGTTAACACATGTTTCATCTGGAAGCAAAATACAGACAAAATACAAACGGAAATCCTTCGCCATTGCGGGGAAGAACGCCCGGTGGCGGGTAAGGGTACTTGCAATAGTGTGAAAGGCTGTGGATTCGATTCCCAATAGGATTTATTTCGTTTAAAATTGTTATTATTATTATGTTTTTTTTGCATTAGTTTTCGAACAATTACTTATTTGAATTGTTCAACATATATGCAAAATGTGTCATGGACAACCTAAACGCTAAACTTTGTGAACTATTGAAAGTTTTATTTGTATGTAAAATGTTACCCTGTGTGGTCAGTCTCTCACTTCTAGAAAACAATTGCATTGATTTATTTATCACTAAAATGTCAATGGTCAATTCATGTTTCTAATTAAGTCTAGTTAATGTATGACAATTGAAAAATGACAAACAGTGTTGCCCTAATCAGAGTGCTGCTTAAGGAGCCCTCTGATCTGGGTATTCACTGTTTTCAGGGGACACGTGGATTACACTCTTTCTAAATGACGAGTATACTTGTCGTTAGGGTTCAATGTGTTAGATAACTGAGGAATACCTTTAAGGTTACCCCATCCAATATAAGTTATATGGGATTCAGATAAAATCCAATGGAATTTTAAATCGCATATGCTTCTCCTTCTTACAGGTTCGTAGACGTTTTCTATCAGCTTCCTTGCCATGGAATTTTAGACTATTGACGCCGTGGTTTTGTCTGTCGTAGCATTTTTACTTTGAACAATGTGGTTATACCGAAATGTAATAAGAAATTGAATAATATAATATTATTTAAATACTGAAAAAATTACATTCATCTTATTTTCGACAGTATCCTGCCCTTAAGTACACTTGAAATTAGGCGATTTGCACTATTGCCTATGGAGGATTTGAATCCTAGTTCCGCATATAGGCGTCTTTTCAAACAGTGTACATGTGAATAGAACACTTTTCCTGTGCAAACAGTGAAGACCCAGATCAGGGTCTTCACTGTTTGTCAGTAATGCCAAAATTGACATAAACAACTCTTAAAGGTCAGAAATTGACTAGACAAAAATCGAAACTGGAATTGTCCATTTAAAGTTTCAGGCAGGAAAGAGTTAAATTATACGAACATATGAACTTGTACAACGCGTTTTCCTTGAAATGAATATTACAGCCAAACAAGGAGACAAAAGAATGCCGGACAAAGGTAAATTGATCAGCAATAGCCATATATGCAAATCTACTCTATTCAACAGTTTTAAGGCAGGTCATTGCTTAAAGTTAGATAAAATTAAAGCAAAAACACATATCTGAGCTTTCTGCTTTAGTTTCATATTGCTTTAAGCTGCATTTGATGTTGATATTTGCCCTCTTTTGAAGGAGTATGTATTTGCGTCTGATAACGCATATATGGAGAAAAAGGTTAAACCATCTCCATGAAGTCTCATTGCATGATCGCAAGGCATGGGTGTGTCTGTACTAGCGTTGAATTACACGTGATAACTCTTTCAATGTGTGCAGCATTAATAATCTTACTTATCTCCCTTAGAAAACGTATACATGTACATGCGGACTGTCGACAAATGTTTTTGTGTACCAACGAATGATTAGAGGAACATACATGCAAATAATGGATACAAAAATTAAGCGCGTTGCAATAAAATGCAGAAAATGATAGTACTGATAGATGTTAGCGGTTAACTAAAATCTGAACGTTAAACAGTTTTGGACAACTCAGACGCCGAGTTTATTGCTGCCTGTTCTGGGTCCGAACAATTTTCGAACGAAATTATTATTGTAGCACAACACACATTTATAATGATACAGAAAGAATCTATGTGTATGTGTTGTTATACATCTGGGGCCCGTTTCATAAAACTTCGTATGACAAATGTTGTCGTAAGTCAGATTATAAAAGTCTCAATTATTATTTATTGCACCATCTAATCATGTCTTGTGACATCTATTTGGAATTGCGTTTTCAAGACGATTCCAAAGAGTTTTCACAAGACAGGATTAGATGGATAAAACACAAAAGAAATGTATATTAAAGTTAAGACTCACGATCGTTTTCTTTATACGAAGTTTTATTAAACGGGCCCCTGGTCCTTAGGTTCCAACTATTGAATCCCTCTTACGTCGGTGCTAGGAGGCGTGAGCAACGTTGAACTGTTCAGTATTGCTCACGAAACAATCTCAATCTCAATCTCCAGGGCTGCCATTTCTCCTGATTTTTCCTAAATCTTCGGAATTTTTTTCCGGTACATGGTAGTCTAAAGCAGGTTGAAAGTAAAGCAGAATGCGCCTTAAGGCACATTCTGCTTTACTTACAGTCTGCTTTAAGTAGTCGCATGTCAACAAAACTAGAAACAGGCTATGGAGTAAAGGTACGATTCGTAAAATCGCACTTGAAAAATGCAAATTTGGAAATCTTAGGATTGTTCATGTCAACTTATGGCAGCCCTGAATCTCTGTAGCATTACATTGGTGCTTTCGATGTTTTCAAGGGATCCCTCCTTAATTCAGGCGTTTAATGAAAGTTGAGCATCGATGCATGCATCGAACTTCTTTTTGGTAATTGTTCCACACAGCTTGGACCAGATAAGATGACGTGTCACTTGACTTTAAAATGTTTGACACACTGGATGTTTATTTTTCAAATAAAAGCATGTTATTCATATCTGAAATTTAAACGACAGTTATATATGTAGCCATGCTTGCTTAGGGGGGTAAACAACTAAACCAAGCCGGAACGTAGGTTCGTCCTTTATTTGGTGATACACAACAGGGAAGACAACCCTGCCCTGAAATAGCATATATATAATTAAGTACAGGGTAATAATTGCATGTTGTCCCTGAAATTCACATTATAATATATATATATGAGCGTTCAATGCTTTCATCTTAAATAATATAATTTAAGCATTCTTTAATAATAATTTATGGTATGTGTGCGAGTGTTTCTTTATAAGAACACCCAGCTACATTTGGCGCCCAGCGTGGTTTCTGTGACTGTATATACTCCGAGTTCGACCCCCAGTCGTTCTCATACCCATATAGAAATTCGGGACGAATTTCAGGTTGTCGGGGGAGTATGTCACAGTGTGTAGGTTTATCATGACTTGTACGGCCTTGCTGTATAAGCGCGCTTTTATGGCGACGTGGTAGAGTGCATGGCTGCGAACCTGGCGACCCGGGCTCAAACCCGGGTCGAAGCGAGTGTTTCTTTATAAGAACACCCAGCTACATTTATCATGCTAAAGGTTCAGGAGACACGTGACTAGATTTGGTTTCAAACAGTTTTTCTTATTTATTTTATTGTATAAGCCTGATTTAGATTCTGGCGCTTTAATGCCTAATATATCTTTTATTAGTGGCAACCAGACTTCAGTCTGGTCAGATGATGGATTACCCGACGCCTAGTTTGGTTTGAAACAGTTGGCAATTGAAATATAAACAAGAAACAACCTGCAATAACGCGTTCATTGAGAAAGAATAATATTTAACATGATAATACGTCACTTCTATCGTTCTAATAAATACATACACACTATAAGAAAGAAATATTTCGACCATCCTAACAGGCACCTGTTCTTCTTCTTCTTCTTCTTTATGTCGTGCAGGACCGCAAACTGCAGGCATACTCGCACCAAAATATGTGAATGGTATGTACAATGAGTGACGGAGGGTCCAAGGTTAAAAACAGGATAAAAGAATGATAATGATGATTTGTAGAAGGCTGCTGAGATCCCAGCCTTGAATGTCTCCAGGCTGGGGGCCGCTACTAGGCTCTCTGGCAGTCTGTTACACATAGTGGCTGGAGTAGGAAAGAAATTACGGCATCAGAGGGAACATATACAATTGGGTGAGAAGTTTCCTGTCCCAAAGAAGCCAACAATTTCTCGTGGAAGGCCATAGCTCGACCCCTGCACCGGTCACCTCTGGCGTCCCTCAAGGATAAGTACTTTGATCACTCCTGTTCCTCTTATTTATAAACGACATGCCAGCCAATGTCTCTTCAACCCCCAGACTGTTTGCAGATGACAGCCTCCTCTACAGGAAAATCAAGTCTTGTGCAGCCCTGCAGCAGGACCAGGATGCACTTCAACAGTGGGAAGAAGACTGGCAAATGTCATTTAACCCAAGCAAGTGTGAAGTACTTTACATCACACGGAAGAGGAAACCAATCAGGACCACCTATAGGATTCATGGGCATGACCTAGCCGTAACAAAAGCAGGGAAGTACCTTCGGGCCACCGTAGTATAAGACCTATCATTGAAACACCACGTGGATGCGAAGTCAAAGTCGGAAAATAGTTCCCTTGCCTTTCTGAGGAGAAACCTGACAACCTGCACCAGTGTTGGATCCACACACGAGGAACTCCATTGATAAACTCGAGGCAGTCCAGCGCAGAGCAGCGAGTTTATCACTGGCAACTACAGGACCACCAGCAGCACTAGCCAGAGGTTGAAAGATCTCGCTGGCAACTACAGGACTACCAGCAGCACCAGCCAGATATTGAAAGATCTCGGACTGCCCTTGTTGGATCAAAACAACAAAATAACAATGATGTTCCGCATCACATATGACTTGGTTGACATCCAAGCAGACAAGTACCTCCAACGATCCTCACTACAAACCAGGGTACACGGCATAGAAGGCCAGAACATCGTTAGATACCGACTGACATACTGTCGCACGGACACGTACCGTCACTCCTTCTTCCCCTCAGGCATACGGCTATGGAACCAGCTACCTAAGCAACTGACCATGCAACAGACTTTGGAGGCCTTCAAGGAAGGGTTGGCCGGTCTGGATCTGCCTCTACTGTTTTAAACTGTTTTTAAACGCACACGCGCCTCACCACCACCTTGTACATACACTCATTTTACGAAAATGCCCCAGAGTTGGTCCTGTACAACACTATGAAGAAGAAGAAGAAGAATGACGCCTTCATTGTCTGGGTCCGGCAGAACGGGGGTATATACCGAAGGTTGTGGCCTCTTGTCGATACTCCCTGAGGGTGGAGGGTTGAAGGCACACAGATGGCGATGTGTCCATATACGATCTGGTACATCATCACCGCCTTGGCTTCCATTCTTCGTGCATGAACATTGGTTCACCCACTTCCTCATGTTTACAATGTATCATTTCCTAAAATGTTGTTGCAGCTTACACAGAGATCATTTCCCACTGTGTTAATAGCAGTATTATGAGTTCACATCACTTTACTTCCCATTTTACTTTACTTAGAAAACAGCTGAATTCGGTCTTTATGTTATTATCACTCAAGTAACTTATGTTATATGTGACTATGTTTCCAGCTTATCATATCGCTTAAGTCTAATATCAGAATAGGTGGATTGTACACTCGTTCTTCTGTATATGGAAGCAAATCTTTATACATGTACCTTTAACAACACACTTAGGCATGGGTATTATTCATGCAGGTTCACGCAGGGTTAAAGGGTCATACTCTCGACTTGCTGGTTGCTGCATATAATGAGTTCAGAAAAGAAACAACAATTGTCTTGTAAAGTATTTTTATTAACAAAACTTATATCTGATTCTGTCAAAAGAAGTCCACACTGTCTTAATCTTTGATAATAGTGTTGGTTTGCGTATTTGATTGGTCAGTTTCTATATATAACAGCGGTTGCCTTGGGTTGAAGACAACCCAATGCCCAAGCTAGATCTGATATTGTTCCATACTGTTTTCAACAGCATTCATGAAATTTAAAACAGAATAAGTCTTCATGCTTTTTAATGTCAGTCATGATACATATGATTACCTCCCTTTAGTACACAATATGCCATTCATTGCGTACCCTATAGATACATCAACTCTTGTATGTAGTGTATGTATATAGCATATGTTAGGTAAAATCCCATAAGCATTCTATTGAGTTGTTTAGCTACCAGTATGTTGTCATGCAATGTGTGTCTTAGTTAGGCACTGTTGCCGTTTCTGACTGATTAGGGAATGGACTGTATAAGACTTGTTTACTGCATACATATGAGTTATCTGATTACCTCCCTTTAATACACAATATGCCATTCATTGCGTACCCTATAGATACATCAACTCTTGTATGTAGTGTATGTATATAGCATATGTTAGGTAAAATCCCATAACAGGGAGCCTACATAATGACTATAATTGGTAAAGATGCAAATTCTCCTGGTCAGTTCGGAGTGTTAGGACATCCAGTGTATACTATATAGCTGGTGGTGAAGCAATTCTATTGAGTTGTTTAGCTACCAGTCTGTTGTTATGCAATGTTTGTCTTAGCTAGGCGCTGCTGTCGTATCTGACTGATTAGAGAATGTACTGTATAAGTCTAGTTTACTGCATACATATGAGTTATCTGATTACCTTTATTTCTTTGACAAGTAAAGTAGACTGTAAGCGTTTAAGAAAAATCAAAATATGATTTTATTTCTTCTGGAGACTTAATTGCAGCAATTTTTAAGTTTTGACCAGTGAACATCTGATGTGAGTATACAAAAACTATTCAAGATGTGCTATAAAACAAGATATAGAATCATCTTCGGCTATTTTGTACCTACTATACAGACAAAAAATCTTCATAGAAAACATTGGAGTGTTGTCTGATTGATCTTCGCAATTTTGAATGATAATTATTATTCAAGGAGTCAGCTGTTCCCTGAGTTGGCAGTTTCTACCTACACGCCCATGCACTATCAAGATAAATGAATTGAACCATGACTTGCCTAGTCACTAATTAGATGGACGTGATCCATAATGGGCATCAAAGTAGTAGGCACATTGTTCCGATTAACCATTCCATTATCAAATTATTCGGAAGATCTTTACTACGCCACCGTATCATTGTCGCCTGCTTCAATTTTGTTGTGTGCAATAAAAAAGTTAAAAAAAATAAGGCAGTATGACTGAAGAAATTTCAAAACGAGTGGCAAATAGTTTGAATCCTGATTAGACGCCGCATTACGCGACGTCTGATCAGGATCCAAACTGTTTGCATACGCGCTTTTAAGCGTTATTGAGAGTGAGGTGGTTAAATATAATAAAAAGTACTCGGGTATACTAGGCTGTATTTAATTTTTTCTTCAGAATTAGTATGGTATGTATTGCTGGTAGAGGGATTATTTGTTGTGTTGTACAATTAAGGAAATGTGTATGTTATATAAGTAGAAAATTGGTTACAATGCAATTAAAATTGAAACAAACAAACAAATTTGAGTCTTAACAGTTGACATGAAAGGTAAAATAGTGGATGGTAAACCCATTGCAGTGGCAGATACCAGATTTATAGCTATGGCAATAGATTGCAGTGGCATATACAATATTTATAGTTATGGCCATAGATTGCAATGCCAGATACCGGTACATGTATTAAAGTTATGACCATCATTCTATTGATTAAAGAAATTGTAAATAAGAAAACCTAAATCTACATGCACTATAAGAAATCGTATAAGAACAGAAACAAAGTTTGTTTTAACTTGGAACAAACTATATCTGTTTGACAAAAATATGTCATATGGCAATTATATGAAAATTTTAACGACCAGGGGAATACATAAGTAGTTTTCTCACCCTGTTCCAAATTATTTTGACACCAAAGGTACGGCAAATGATCATACATGTATATATAAAAATCAGGGCTCCAGATAAAGGGGGTATATCGAAAACTAAAATCTTTATTTCTGCTTTAAACCCTATGGTGTCGCTACTCATTAGAATCGTCTCAAAGAGACTATTCTAATGAGTAGTAACACCATAGGATTTGGTGCTAAAACGAGTGAGAAAATGTTGGATTTTGTCCAACATTGGTCACTTTGAAATAGAATATAGTCTGATATTGACACAATTAGCTTCCTTCTGATCAAAAACATATACCGGTAGTTTGACTGAAAAAGTGTAAAACAACGGCAATGTACGTATGGCAAATGTAAAAAAGGGAAAATGTACATTAGAACCAGAGATACCGACCATCTTAAAAAAATTAAGATTTTTATTACAAATTGCCCTTTTTGTAATAAAGTAAATTCCAAACCAAATCAAGGTTGTCTGAATAAGTTTCCTTATACTTAGATAGATAGATACACTGTATATAGGAACCTGAATTGCGGCCGTCTTGAAATAGTATAAATAGAAGTGTAAGTGTGCCAATTTTGATGCTTGTAGCTTTAAGTGCATGATTCACCCAAAAATGGACATAATGTGATAAGCTATTTAAAGTGACTTGGCAGCTAATCAGAATCCAAACGGTTGGATACTCTATTCATTGACTCCATCCACCGTTAAATCCACATTTAGTAAAACAAAACCTAAACGTTTACTAACGCTTTACACCATAGGATGCTTCTAGTTTTGAAGACAGGTGATGCTGGTGAGAACTTAAAGAAGGCAGAAAGTAAAGCAGAATGCGCCTGAATGCGCATTCTGCTTTACTTTCAATGTGCTTTAAGCAACCATCTGCTAGGGTATATAAAAACTATTTATTTTGATACAGGTTTACGATTGTAAAAATTCGAACCTTCCTCTACAGTTGAGAAAGGAATTAAACGCTGTAAAAGGCATCCTATGGGAGAAAGGATGAAAACATATCGCACGTTTTAGCAATTATAGTATCATAGTTAAATGATTAACTTGACATACTTTCATATCTCTTTTTCAATAACTGTCTTGCAAACATGTACACATGAATGTCTAGCTCTACTAGTCCTAATATCTTTTTGAACTGTTCTTTGCTTATTTTAGCAGCCTTTGTTCCAGACTGTTTCATTATGTTACTTTTACTGAATTTCAATCCATACGTTTTGCTAAACAATTCGTCTGAGATCGCTCCTTCTTCCATTAAGCCGAAATATTCCATGCTCTTTAGATTTTCAATGGCGGAATCCACCCATCCCACGGCACGCCTGAGCTTGGCATCGCGAGACGCATAATTTCTGTAACAGTTCGTAAGTGTAAGGTCTGCCAGCATCCTCGCCTGTCTATTGGTCGCCAGGTTATGAGGACAGCCAATGAAATCGTCTAACGCCACACCCTTCCAGTTGGCACTATGAAAACACGGTCGTATATCGGCCCAGTCCGAGAATCCCTCTCCACATCCTAATATCGCATCCTGCCAGTGATTTTGGTTGTGCTGGTGTCGCCATTCACTAATATAACGTTGAAGTGGATCTCTTAATTGGGTGAAGTAAAAGTACCTGAAACAATTAAAAATAGAATTTAAAAACTAGTGATGGATAATCGAGCACACGTGTCAATTGTTAATCGACTGACAGATCGTATGTTGATGCTTTGAAAATAGTGTAGACCTGTCTTATTAAACGTCGTACGACAAATATTGACAGATTCTAACATTCCCAATTATTATTTATTTCTCCATCAAATCATGTCTTGTGACATCGCTTTGGAATCGTCTGTCTTGAAAAGACGAGTTCAAAGAGATGCCACAAGACAAGATTAGATGGAGAAATCAGAAATTAAAAGTTTCGACTTGTGACCCTTTTTGTAGTACGACTTTTCCTAAGACATGCCTTAAGTTCGTATATAGACCAGAAGGAGCTGTCTGATTAGACTGTGTACTGTTTTCTAACACAGTAAACGCAATGCAATAACATATTGAAATAGCCGGGTACAAACTGTTGACAATTCATTAAAATTCTGCGTGAAAACAGTTTAGATCTTGACCAGGCTTCTACACGGTCAGGCTCAAAATTGTTTGTACATTGTTCCCTCTCTGCAACGGCCCTCCCAACAACGACTCTCTCCTTACAAAGACCCTTGCCGCTGTTCCCAAAACAGGACAAGTATGTCCAAAGCTTAGTATACTGCTGCAATATCGTCTGCTTAAAAGTGTCGTCTGTTGGTTTTCTCAAATTTACATACTGGACATTTTTTATAGAAAAAACATAATATTAACGAAAGACAAACAGATTGAATCCAGATCAGACGCCGCGTTACGCGGCGTCTGATCTGGATTCAAGCGGTTTGAAAATGTAAATCAATCGCCCCTCTATAACGACTCCATCCGAACAACGCACATAGTGTTGTGTCACACTGGGTGCCGTTGTAGAGAGGGGCGCTGTACTAGACTTAATTGTTTTAGCATTTAAACGCGTACACTGTGAACGAATAATGTCGTCTCTACTATGACAAGGCAATCTCAAACATAATAGACTACTTTAAACAAATTAAAAGTAATGTAGTTACTAGTAGTCTCATTTTTGAGCTTTCAGTATCGTGATTGTCTATCTTACAGGCGGGTGAAAGTACACGCTTTAAGAACGTCTAGTATAGAGGAGATTGAATAAGTGTGTTTCAGTATTGAATTTATTGAATGAGTTGGATAAAACTAATATGTTGCGAGTTTTGGCGAGCAACGTGTCATTTTATCCAATGAGTTCAATAAATTCCATGCTGAAAGCACATGTATTGAATATTCTATGTATCACATAAACACCAATTGACACAAAAATCCGAACGTTCTTACTTTCACTTTTCCTCAGCTGTTAGGGAAACGATTTGTCATAAGTATTAATAGGTTTTATTCATATACAGATAAAACACCTATCAAACTAAAATAAAGAAATATAACATCAATGTGTTTTGGAAACACCTCTCAGATATAATATTCAAATCCTAAATTAATATTTTTAAAATCTATTTTTTTCTTATTGACTGAAATGATCATTTGACATTTAGTTTCATTTTCAGAATAACAGTGCTCAGTATTACATAATATAACGTCATTATGATGCAATGTTTAAATTTGCACTAAAAAAACAGATTTGTTCTGAGTCACTGTTAATACTAGAGCTCTATGTAGCCTGATTTGCAGCCTGATTTGCAGCCAGATTTACGGGACTGCTTGGAAGAATATTTAGGACACTTGGAAATGTTTAACCCCTACACTGCTTTACCCCGAGCAAAACAGCTTTTTGCAAACGGTTTGGATCCTGATCAGACGCCGTGTTACGCGGCGTCTGATCAGGATACAAACTGTTTGACACTCATTTTAATATTTTTCAGTCAAAATATCAAAACTCAAACTTAAAGAAATAAAAGCAGACGACAATTGTTTAAAATTGATGACGTCACGGCAGTGAAGGGGTTAAATCACACTTTGTCAAAATAGATTCTCTATTAAAACTTGTTTTACAGTCGGCGATGTAGTACAGTATTTTGGTGATTCGAAAATTAGTATAAATATATGCACAGCACGCCGTGAGGTTTTTATTTCACTCTATATTTTGCACGTTTATGTGATAAATTGGGTTTTTTATTTGTTTATACAGCGTTCCCTCCCTACAACGACCCTCTCAATAACGAATCCCTTCTTACAACGACCCTGGGCGCAGTTCCCTGAACAGGACAATTGTGTCGAATGTTTTAATGCTGCAATATTGTTTGCTTAAAAATCGTTGTCTGCTGTTTTTCTCAAAGTTATAAAATGAACATTTTTTGACAGATAAAAATATAAAGGCGAGTGACAAACAGCTTGTATCCAGATCAGGCGCCGCGTTACGTGGCGTCTGGTCTTGATTCAGGCTGTTTGCAAATTCACTCCCATTAAAGACTCCTTCCGAACAACAAAAAAAATGTTGCCTCCAAGTGGGTGTCGTTGTAGAGAGTGGGCGCTGTAGCTTCCCCTGCTTTAACCCTTTCTCCACCGGAAGCTCATCTGCACGTCTCCAGGCACGCAGCTACCCATACGTCGGTACGCCCGGAAATCAACATTGTTTGGCTAACATTTGCAAACAGTTTGGATCCAAATTAGACGCCGCGTAACGCGGATCCAAACTGTTTGTCACTCATGTTCAACATTTCTTCAGTTAAAAACAAAACAACACAAAAGTAAAACCTTATTTTCACTATTATCACAGACGATATATTTGAGGCAGACGGCAGTTCAGCATGATAAGGGTAAAGGTACCTTCAATTCTGAAAATTTTAATAATTTATGTCATAAGAGCCTAAAATATTTATTGTTTTTGAAAAGACGATATCAAAGAGATGTCACAAGACAGGATTAGATGGATAAATCAGAAGTTAGAAGTATTTTAAAGTTTTGATTTACGACCGTTGTTGTTGTTCGACGTTTCGTATCACGGGTCTCAAGTCTCTACTATTTCCTAAAAACCTGTTATTCCATGTTTCTTCTGTGACACAAGGCACTTTTTTCAGACGAGGGTCATTAAAGCCGACTAAAAGTAAAGCAGAAATCTCCTTTATGAAGCTTCCTGCTTTATATTCAGCCGGTCTTTGTAACTTGGCAATATGTCTTAAACATTGAAACATAGTGTTACAACTGTAAAGACTATGGGTGCATCTTATTTTAAACGGTCGGTCAATGCGAATTTTAATTCTTCGCTTGCTAAATGTTTAGAAATTAAACGCTACTAATAGGACATTTAACATCTGGACTGCCATGTTGCTATCAAAATATGGAACGCTTTTCCCCCGAAAAGAGCACACAGTAAGGAAACAGTACTGACCCAGATTAGACAGATCATTCAGGTCTACACTGTTTTCAAACGCATCAATTGATATTGAGACATTGGAGAAGACGGTATTTTTACCGTTTAAACGCATACGAAACGCAAACGCAATGTACTAAAATAAAAGAAATTACAATGTTTAAAAGTTTCTCACTAATTATTTCAATCTGAGTGACAAACAGTTTGGAGCCTTATCAGACGCCGGGTTACCCGGCGTCTGACCCGGCTCCAAACTTTTTGAAATGAAAATAAAAGTTTTAGCGTAATTTTTAAGCGTCCATTGGGAAAGAATAACGTCTTCTCCACTGTAAACATTATAATTAGGAAAAGGCTTAAGGTGACTCGCTTGCGGGCACCATGCATCTCGAGTTCCGGAAATGCTCATGATTTTCACATGATCTCTTTCGAATAACACAAAGAACGGATAAGTTGCTTAGTGTTCCTTGATAGCTCAGTCGGTAGAGTAATTGACTAGCAATCCAAAGGTCCGAGTCTCACAAGATTCCATTTTTTTTCTTTTTTAAAAATTTCATTCTAGTGAGTGTATAACGCAGTGATCAAAGGACAGGTTATGTTTAGTCACAAATGTAGTAATGAATGATACATGTAACCGATGCAATTATTGTCAAGTGACAACTAAACATTGTGAAGAAGTATAGCCTATATGACAAATGGTAATTAAACACATGACAAAAGTAATGCACCCCAAAAAGGTCCTAAATGAGCTTTTTTGCATTACTTTTGTCATGCATAAAGCGGTCATCTGTCTTTAAAGATCCCTTATGGTCCCTTATTACAGGTTTGACGTATGGTATTATTTAGAGCTGACGGCATTTTAAGTTGAACTCAATGGAGGTATGTCTGTATGTGTTAAAGTTTTGTCTGAATTTCTGGAGATCAAGTCTGCTGTAGATCTTTATTAAATGTTTGTGACAAGTAGAATTAAGTAATATACATTTACATCTAATATCTAAATTAAGTATATGTTCCACAGATAGATGATGTGAAATTTAGTGACTTTTTCAGAATTTGACTTTTTTTAAACATTGGTATATCCAGAAAATATTTCATGAAATATTTTTTTTTGGACAATATCTCATATCGTCTTTACAGTTTACCTGAAGGTATGGAAATTATTGAGTTATGTTATTTTATAAAGAAAATATTTCTATTTATTAAAAGTGGAAATTTTCTCGACAAAAGGGCCTGTCAGAAAAAAACGGTGCTTTTTTGTTTTGTTTTTTAAAAAATAATATTTTTTTCACTCTCCATATGGTATACTAGTATTTCAATTTAATCTAGGTTTCAGTGAGGTTTGAAGGAAATAAGCAGACCTGCGAACCATCTTAACTGTTGGCGAATTATACGTTGACATTTTGCGTAAGGGAGAATGGACGAGTATCTCTCCATTCCTGAAAAATAATGGAGACGAGGCCCCGAAGGGGCCGAGTCTGCATTGTTTTCAGGAATGGAGAGATACGAGTTCATTCTCCCACTTAAAATACACCTAACATGAATTTAGTGTTGTTAAATAACAAATGTATTCCCACTTGTACCCTCAGCTAAATATTGTGTAATTGCACTGTTAGTGATACTCATGCTGATGAGCATGCTTTTTTCAAGATATTCTGGCAATTAGAAATAACTCTACATTCCTTAAAGAATGCCGTGTACAATGACTGTGTACAGTGTTTTAGCTGGTCATTTCGTGTAAAATCTTTGTAGACAATGGATGACCAGAACCTATCTGGCTATTCTCAGTCTGTGTTAATATGACCCCGGAAAATATTTGTAAACGTTGGATTCATTTCATAATCTGGATTTTCTTTCTTTCAAATGGGACTTATTCTTGTGTATGAGTGATGTTTAGCAGCTTGAAAATATCTTCTAAGTAAAATTAGTCAAACATCTTAGATCCGGATCCGTCGTCGACTTACCCGGCATCTGATCTGGATCTAAGGCGTTTGTTCATGTTATTATGGTCACAATTGTAAGTACGGGTTACAACCCATACCCCTTATATCACGACTACTATAAACAAAAGGCTAAATAGTAATTGATTGTATAAAAGCCAGGAGGGGCTTAAATAAAGATGAAAGTAAAACAGAAAGCTCCAAACGGTGCTTTCTATTTTACATCAACCTTACTTTAAGCAGCCACCTGACTTAAACACAAATAAATTAAAATAACCTAGTTTAGTGGTCGTAATAGAGGGGTGTTACTGTATACCAAAGCCAGAAGTGTCTGCTAAAGTTATCGTTTGCTTCACTTTGAAAGCTGACCAATATCAGTTACACGTATATTTGAGGATATGGATCTATTAATATGGTGTAAACCAGTATGGATCCACATGAGACATCGACGTATTTGGTGTCAGGGCTGAATCCAAGCTGTTTGCAAATTTATTATAATCTGATGTCAAATTGATTGGATTCTGTTAAGGCGCCGAATTTGTCGGCATCTTATTACATTCCAAGCTTTTTGTAATGGTATTCGCTTTAAGTTTCTAGTCGTTTGTAGCTTGCTGAAGGCGACTTAAAATACAAGTGACAGGTAAAGGGAGATGTAAGTAAAACAGAAAGTTCACTTTCCTTGAAGGGATCTAGTCACCGGACTTAGACACCGAATAGTAAACAAAGAATTAGTTGTAGTAATACGGAGGTTTTACTGTATACACAGTCAAACCTGTCTTCAGCTACCACTAGATATCGACATACAAGTATTTGTAGTTTTCACTGCAGGTTGCAGCTTAATGCAGGACAAAAGTAATACAGAATGTTCATATAGGAGCCTTCTGTATTATTTTCGTCCTGCGTTTAGTAGCAACCCCCTTAAAAGATCACCCTGCATCTTCGGTCAGTGTCGCTTAGCAGTCCATTTTTACAGTGGAGAATACGTTATTCTTTCCCGTTTAAACGCACACCAATCGCAAACGCATTGCAGTAAATGGAGAAAATGGAGAAAATGACAATTCTGAGTATCCGTTTTAATCTGAGTGGCAAACAGTTTGGAGCCTGATCAGACGCCGGATTACCCGACGTCTGATCTGGCTCCAAACTAATTGCAATGGAAATACGTAAACACGTTTATTGGAAAGAATAACGCATTCTCAACTGCATTCAGGAATGGAGCGTTCGGAACAATACGTCTCCATTACTTTTTCCAACACAATTGTGTAACTATTACACACTTGTGTAGGGAAAAGTAATGGAGACCTATTGTTCCGAACGCTCCATTCCTGAAAAATAATGGAGCGTTTTTGAATGGGATAATAGCACAGGTGTATTTTAACATGTAATAAAGACATAGTGTTATATTCCTAGGGCAATGATTGAAACTAAGATATTATTATCTAGGTAACACAATCTGGAAAGTAACGGCGACAACTACAACCGTTGCCACCAATACACACCTGACGCCCAAGGCAAAGGTCATATCGGAATGGCAGTTTAGTTTGATTTGTTTAACCCTTTCATGATCAAATTTATCGTGAGGTTTTTACCACTTCACCGTCATATTGTCGTCTGCTTCAATATTGTTGTCTGCAATATCGTTTCAAAGTTAGATTTAAGGCGGTATATCTTACGTAATTTTCAAAAACAAGTGGCAAACACTTTTGATCCTGCTCAGACGCCGCGTAACGCGGCGTCTGATCAGGATCAAAACTGCCTGCATATGCGTTTTATAAATAACGTAATTGAGAGTGAAAGGGTAAACTCGGTTATTTGAATGACGTCATCCGCTTTAGATAATTGTCATTTGCATTTATTCTACACATTTATACTAAGAACACTGACTTCAGAAGTATCGTAACGAAACAGTTTGGATATACAGTGGAGAAAACGTTATTCTTTCCCAATAAACGCGTTTACGCTCAAACTATTATTTCCAATACAAACAGTTTGGAGCCAGATCAGACGCCGGGAAACCCGGAGTCTGATCAGGCTTCAAACTGTTTGCCACTCAACGAAATATAAATAGTCAGAATGGTCAAGAAGTTGTTATTTCTACAGTTTAGTGTTTTGCGTTTGCGTACGTTTGCGTTTAAACGGGAAAGAATAACAGATTCTCCTCTGTACATGTAACCATTGTACTCGGTGTAAGGCGATGAAGTGGTTAACTACAGTGCTCCCTCCCAACTATGATTCCCTCCTTACAACGACTCTTGCCGCTGTTCCCCAAACAAGACAATTATATCTAACATTTTGCTGCTGCAATATCGTCTGCTTGAAATTCTCGTCTGCTGATTTTCTCAAAGTTATATATAAGTGGATATTTTGATAGAATATATATAATAACGAGTGCCAAACAGCTTGAATCTAGATCAGACGCCGCGTTACGCGGCGTCTGATCTCGATTCAAGCTGTTTGCAAATGTAAGCCAAATCTTAATTTCCCCTCCCTTAAACGAATACCTCCGAGCACATACACAATGTGTGTCTCCCATTGGGTGTCGTTGTAGAGAGTGAGTTCTGTAGTACTACCCATTTAACTCTTCCAAAAAAGAGCGTCCCTGTTTCTTCATTTACAGTCAAATCTTGATACATCGAACTCGCTTCTGTCGAACTTGACCTTTTTTTTAAACGAGGCTATGTCACGTTTGAGCTTCAAAATATGGATAAGTTCGACTTAAGCGGGCTTCGAGTTATCGAATTTCGAATGGAGCAATTCGAGTTAGAGAGGTCGAGGTTTGGCTTTTTACAAATGTGAACTTGTTTCAACAATGACCTGAAAAAGCGTATATAGGGAATAGTATTTCGACCTTGACCTATGGTTGCTTAGAACACACCTACCTAGAAGAATCCTTTGTTACTTGTGTTTAACCGTTTCATTATCAATGACACAATCATGAAAAAGTAATAAAAAAAAGTAATATACCAAGTTAAAGTCTACTTTCAGTCCGAATGACCGCTCAGCCGACTGTACATATATACTCCCCTGATCATCGAGCCATCTTGCCTATGAGCACTGCTAACATATGGCGCAGTCAAATGCAGCCGCAGTACCGACGCAGACCCTTCACAAGTACCCATTTTAACCCCTGGGTGGAGAGGAGCAATTCGCGGTACATGTCTTGCTCAAGAACATTCCTGTACATCATCGGGGATTCAGAAAAATCCCCTAGGCAGACCGCTGGTCCGGCGGGGGATCGAACTCACGACCCCTGGTACCGTAGTCCAATGTGTTTACCATTGGGCCACTACCGCCGGAAGGAGTGTTTGCAAACAGTTAGGGTCCTGATCAGACGCCGCGTAACGCGGCGTCTGATCAGGACCCAAACTGTTTGACACTCTTATCGATGTTTATTAAGTCATACAACCTTAAATATAACTTTGAAACGTGTCCTTTAAACAACAATTCTGAAGCAGACGACAATGAAGCGGTGAAGGGATACAAATCTCCCGAATAATTTGATCATGAAAGATTTTTAACCATTTCCCTGACAAGGCCGATTACACAGACATTGGCAAACAGTTTGGTTCCTGATCAGACGCCGCATAACGCGGCATCTGGTCCGGTTCGGAGCTGTTAAACACTGATATCAATGTTTTCTAAGTCAAAAGCGCATAAAATTCCAAAATTTCTCTGCAGTTAAGGGTGTATCAATGTCATGAGCCATTTTTTTCAAAGTATTAAACTTTTTGTCTATCATTGTTTTTTTGGAAGAGCTATTTATGATGAATGAAAAAATGAAAAAAAATATATATGGTGGTGTCCTTTTTTTTGAGCTACAGCGATTTGAAAAAGGTATGTCAAATTTGGATTTTTTTCTCAAATTTTACCCATTCAGAGTACAAGCTTCAGTAAAATCTATTTCAAAACAAAACAAAAATGTTAATTTGGGTTTTCTTTATTTATTTCATGTCTTAATGGTAGTATGTTCACATATAAAAACCAAATTTAGACAAAGCAGCACCAGGTTTGAACAATATGGATCCTTGAATATCAAAAATATGCTTTATTTAGGGCATGATTTTATTAGATTTTTTATTTTATGAAAAAAAGTAAAAAAGTTTGAAAATGAAATAGTTCTAGTATTTAACTTTTTCTTATATTCTACTAGATGAAAGCCCATACTAAAGCAGTTCAAAATATGAAAAGAAATTGAAAGGTCAGTGTTGAAAATTTTGAGTTATTAAAGTAAAAAGAGTTATCGCCCCTTACAAAATTTACAAAAAAGTACCATATCGATGATATTTAGAGCTTTATAAATTTCACATTTGGTGCCTTTTTTTTCTTAAATTAGTTTTTGTATGAAGAAATACTACCATAGATAGGAAATAAATAACACAAAACCAAATTATCATATTTGTTTTCATTTAAGGCCTTTCGCTACCGGAAGTCGGTCTTGCGGGCGAGCGGATATGCGTCTGGACGACACAGACTTTTTTCGTACGTGTTTATACTAGAAAATTTATATAAAGGAAATGTTGACATCAGTTAGTATAATCCTTCATAGCGCAGTTAGTATAGTGGTTGACTATAGTGGTTGACTAGCAATCCAAATGTCATAGGTTCGAGACCCATCCGATCCAAATATTTTTTTTAGTGTCCGATTTATTGACTTGTCAATCCATAACGCAGTAATCAAGAGACATGTTATGTTTAGTCTTCGTTGATTAGTACTAGTGATGTTTACGGTCCAACTATATGTCCACTTACCTGTACGTTTTAGTTTAATGACTTACAAGTCAATTAAATCGGTAAACATGTAAACGATTTGATCGAACTATAAAGCCACACCTTGAAGCTTATCAATACGCTAACCTTTTCAAGATCGATATTGCCCATTATAATTATGTTCAAACAATATAATAAACCTTGTATGCAAGTCCATGAATAAATAATAATGCATTTTAATGACGAAGTTTTAATTCTAAGGTAGGTAACTGTATCTAAACAACAAATATCCCACATTTTAATAAGAAAATATGTTATTACAACAAATCCTGACTGTAATATTTTCTAATTTTTTCAGACTGACTAGTTCATCAACCATATGTTTGAATAAAAAAATGAAAACAAATATACGTTGAATGAGTCAGTTTTTTGTAATTCAATTTTTTAGCATTTTGCAAAATTTAAATAGCTGATAACATCTTTCTGAACACCTTTATTCAAAATGTTTTCACCTTTTCTTGTAATGAATGTTGTGGACTACTTATTGGGCGAGAATTATAGTCATTAGCTTTATTCATTTTTAAGAAAAATAAAATCATCAAAATTCTAGGTTTTTGTCAGAAAAAAGACCTTAAAGACAAACCACACGATAAATTTTGCCTATATTTACACACATTGTTTCTTAGGCTATTATCATTCTTCATGACAATTTTCATAACAATCGTATGGAAACTACGCGCATATGCGAAGTACCTTAAAATGGGTTTTATTGAAGCGGGCTGTTTGAAAAGGACAAAATAAGAGGAAGTGGGTGGGGTAAATTTTACATGGCCGTAGAGCCAACTGTTGTTCACCAAAATGTACACTTTTTCTATTTTTTCATTCATCTTAAATAGCTCTTCAATACAAAACCATCATAGAGTGTTTTCATATACTTTGAAAAGTTCCCAAATTCATGACATTGATACACCCTTAAGTTAGCTGAATTGGAAGAATGGTCAGGCCTGCCATAAGTTGATAAAAAAAAGAAAAAATCCTAAGATTTCACATTTTTCAAGCCCGAGTTTACTGATTATATCTTTAACCCATAGTATGCTTCTAGTTTTTAAGACACGTTATGCTTAAAGCGAGTTGAAAGTGAAGCAGAATTCGCCTTAAGGCGCATTCTGCTTTACTTTCAGCCTGTTTAAAGCTTCCATCTGTTGCAATAAAAATCCGAAGATTTCGGAAAAATCGGAGAAATGGCAGCCCTGTATGATAACCCCTAGACACATAATCATAAGTTTGGACGATAGGTGGGAACATTTTCCTTAACCCCATGAACCCTATCACGCTAAACGCGATTTGCTTGATATTGGCAAACAATCTGGACTCAGATCAGACGCCGTGTAACGCGGCTTATGATTTGCATCTATACTGTTTGTCACTGGTATTCAACATTTTCTTAAGTCATGAAAACTATTTGTTTTTGGATTTAAACAGATTTCAATTCAGCATGATGGGAGTTAGCATATCATGTCAAATGTAAAATTTGTATATTTGTCGTTTTCTTTTGCATATGTGATACATGTATGTGGTTTGTAGTACGCGGTGTTCTGTGTATATCCACTACATATATAGCCATGTACATTTCATGTTATGCTGTTTGTCTATTTGTTTATGTGTGATTGTCAAATTGTGTCACGTTTCTTTTATCTTATATGCCATGCTACTGTAATCTTCATATTATGGAGGAAATAAAGATATATATGCATGCTGGACCGGCAATCCAGAGACCCGTGGTTCGATTCCCGGCCGCGGCGGCTGATTTTTCATTACGTCTTTTTCCGATATTTATTTCCAGCATCGAGTTCTTTCTTCATTTCTATATCTATTTTTTTAAATCATATATATATATATACATGTATATACATAAGAATGAAACAAACTTAACCCAAACAGTCGACATTGATATCCCGAGGTCGGTAAAGTAGAACATATCCTTATTTCAAAATTAAAACGTGGCTGAGCCACGTTTTAAATTTGAAATAAGGGTATATTCGACTTGATCGAACTTGAAATAATGTAATTCGTTTGTATAAATATTGCTTTATGGAGCTTTCTTTATTTATTGCTGCTCTCTATTTTAAACTATCACTTGAAGGTAATAAAATTAAGTCTTCTTTTAATTGATCGCTAATTATAAGTTTAACTCGTTTCTATCTTTGTAGGCGCTTCAAGTAAGTAAACATTATCATAATAATTTTGATAATATAGAACAGCGTTTAACTACAGTGGAGAATACGTTATTCTTTCCCGTTTAAACGAAACGAAACGCAAAACACTAAAACGTTTAACTTTTGACAATTCTGATAATTCATGTTTATCTTCAGTCCTACCCTTTACTGTATGTAAGAGCATGAGAGTCATGCTCGGTTGTCAAGGCCTAACACTAGGGAAACTTTGGCAAACTTACAGTAAAATGTAGGACTGTCTTGGTGACAAACAGTGTGGAGCCTGATCAGACGCCGGGTTACCCGGTGTCCTGGTCTGGCTCCAAACTGTTTGCATTAGAAATAATAGTTTTAGCGTAAACGCGTTTATTGGTAACTAATAACGTTTTCTCCACTTTAACACAACATATTAGTGTATATTAACCCTTTCAATCTCAGTTACGCTTAAAAACGCGATTGCATACATCTTGAATCATGATCAGACTCCGCGTGACGCGGCATCTGATCAGGACCCAAACTGTTTGGCACTCTTGTCGATATTTATTAAGTCATACAACCTTAAATATAACTTTGAAACGTAAACTGAAGCAGACGATAATAAAGCAGCGAAGGGGTAAAATCTCCCGAATAATTCGATAATGAAAGGGTTTAAGACAAAGCTCGTTAATTCCAACACGCTAAATGTTACCATATTCCAAAGTTAAAACTTTGCTTAGATTCGTAGCAACTTTAGTGTAGGGTATGTTTGATGTAAGATTTTCCCTAAAGTCTGTTTCTAGTTTTGGAGATAGGTGACCGCTTATAAAGCACTTAAAGTATGTTAAAAGTAAAGCAGAATGTACCTTAATGCGCATTCTGCTTCACTTTGAGCCTATTTTTATCTACTGTCTACTAGACTATAGAAACTATTTATTTTGGTACATGTTAATGACTGTATAATGGGGAACTACTTTCTTCAGTGGCGGAATAAACTAAATGCGATGAAAGGCACTTCTTTGGGGGAAAGGTTAAGCGAGTTTGAGTGGTCGATATATAATTTCGACTTATCATAGTTTGAGATTTTAAGGTTTTACTCCATAAATACGCCTTTTTACGCCTCAAATTAATTCCTCCACTGAAGAAAATAGTTCCAATTTATACAGTAATGAATATGTTTCAGAATTAATATTTTCTTTAACCTAGCAGGTGGTAGCTTAAAGCAGGCTGAAAGTAAAGCAGAATGCGCCTTAAGGCGCATTCTGCTTTACTTTCCACCTGCTTTAATAAGGAGTCACCTGTTTTCAAAACTAGAAACAGGCTGTGGTGTAACGGGTTAAGGTTTTACTCTACCTGCGCTGTCTATGTTTCCCCTCCATCTTGTCAATTCGTTCCGGTATACATCGGTGTAGTTGGGTCCAATCTGCGTGCAGCCCGCATGCCCACCCGGAATACACCGACGTGTAGATCCACTCAGTGCCAGTGCTCGAACGACACGAGCATGGCAGCTTCTTTGGGCATGCGCACTTAAACGGAAGTTGAAGCTCTCTCAACAATCTGTCGTTTAGCTTCGTTCCACCTGTCTTTTGCATATGTAGGAACACCATAATATCCGAACTGATATTGTAGTTCATTTGCAGTTTAATTTCATCCGAGCTTTTCAGCTGTTTATCAAATCCGTTATAGTGGGTGTCGGTCAGAAAGCATTTCACTATTTTCTGTGACGATTTATGTAAAAATGGTTGCTCAAGTAACCAATTCAAAAACAGAGGGTCGGATTTGGCCTTTGATATAAAACTTATTAGAGAATCTATCTTGGCATCAGTGGAAAATTGAGCGTGTTCATTACGCACGGTTTCTTGACCATCGAGTATTATCACGGTACCATTGCCCTGTAAACGTTCGGCCCTATGTGCTCGTGACAGGTTTAAACGCATATTTTTCAAGAAAAACACTGAAAATGCTGATGTTAGCCACACAAGCAGAATAATGTGAACATTCCTTCGCCGTGAACAAAAACGCATGAACATTCGACCAGGGCTATACATGTTAACAATTTCTAATATTATCCAGTCACATAACGATGATAGTGTATTAGTTACTGCGCCGTGTCCTGGTTAGTGCGCGTTGGCAATCCATACGACCTAGATGTTCAATAACTTGTATTCTAGAAATATCCCAAACCATGATTCAACCTGTTCATATTTGTACATAATAATATTTGACTTGCGTGCAAGCATATTTCAAACAAAGTTCGCATCCTGCGGTAAGTAACAGTTTATAACCAATATATATTATCTAGTATCATATACAAGCATTCTGAATTTTGTATAAAATCCTGATCATACTCAGCCGTTGTATATAAATAATATTACGTTAACAAGTGTTTATTACTTATTTTTTTTTAATAAACGAGATGATTAAAATGATATGACGCCATTCTTGGCGAGTGTCATATTTATTTTAGCCAACGAGATAATATGGTAAGTAATGTGAGACTTTAATTATCACATAAACTTTCTAAAAACCTATTTAGTTCATTTGAGAACGTATTTTGTATTCACTTCGTCACACATAGTTCCACCAAACATACTGTTTATGGTTAATCATCACAAACAATGTCATTTAATGTCCCATTTCACAAAGCTCACTTGGACGCACATGGTTTGACCGGAATCCAATAGCATACTAGCATACCTCTTAGGTACCGTAATGAATGCAACTTAGTAATATTTCACATACATGTACATCCAATACAGTAAAACCTCTCTATTACAGTGGATAATCTGTTATTCTTTCCCGTTTAAACGCAAACGTACGCAAACGCAAAGCACTAAATGGTAGAAAAGAACAACTTTTGGACAATTCTGATAATTCTTGTTTATCTTGGTGGCAAACAGTTTGGAGCCTGATCAGACGCCGGGTTATCCGGCGTCTGATCTGGCTCCAAACTGTTTGCACTGCAAATAATAGTTTTAGCGTAAACGCCTTTATTGGGAAAGAATAACAGATTCTCCACTGTTCGACGACTCAAGCGAATGCTATTTGATTTTATAAAAGACAGATGCCAGCTGAAAGCAAGGTGACAGTAAAACAGAAAGCTCCTTTAGGAGCTTTCTGTTTTACCGTCACCATGCTTTAAGCAGTCACCTGTCGTGAACACCTCATAATTTAACACAATAAACACAATTTTGTGTTCGCGATAAAGAGGTTTTACTGTATATTGTAAGGACATCTGTGTATCCTAACCATGTATGAAAACCATGGATGACCTGCAGATTGCTAGACTGATACAATTTCCAACACAATCGCCCGCAGGACTTTATTAAATGGATGTAACTCAAAACGTTTGCCTCGTTAGATGAAGGTAAACAAAGTCAACAAGCGTCGATCGATGAACTTGAAGACTTAAACGTTTTGCAAACACCGGCCAGTTTCTTTTATTATTTTTATTTATTCATGGTACAGCGATCGTTACCTCAGTTATTTGCCTTCGAGAACTCTGTTGGTATTGTCAAACAAAAGACGACTAAAATAAACGCTTAAATAATCAATGATTCATAGACAATGCTGAAATAAGTATTTAGTAAGCTTTCTGTGAACTTAAGTTCGAAAGAAAAAAGTCACGTTTCATATTTAAAGAGGCTCGCAACCGGATTTAGCATTAAAAATAGTAATTTGTAAATATATGTCAAATGCTTATATAAATGGGTAAGATTTAGTTAAGGATACTAAAATTCAGTTAAAAAATGCATTTCAAAAAAAAAAGAAGAAGAAGCTATGGTGGGATTCGAACCCGTTACCCTCCATGCGGAGACAAACATGAAAAATGAGGTAACGCCTTTATCCCCTCGGCTACGGGCGCTCCCTCTATATATGGTAGCGAATTAACGTACTTCACTGGTAGCGATTGATACTACATTATTCGGCTCGGGTTTATGTCAGAGCCCGTGTAGAGAAGCAACAACAACAACTTTACCGTCAGCTGACGCTATAGAAAAACGATGGAAAATATCTAAATAAAACTAAGATTCGGTGACGATTCTTGAGACTTTTTTTGGACTGATCATATTTTTTTAATGTCAGAAGCCAAATAATGCCACAATTTTGCTTTTATTTGAGTATTTTATTTTATTTTGACAAGTACACCATCCGGTACAATTACCGTATAGCTGGTATTTTCTGCTGCCAAAATATTTTGCGATTTTATGAAAACGCAGGGTGAATTATATTCTACTGTTTTATTTCTACGCTTATTTGAAATCAGCATAACAACATTTTGCGGATTCGGGTCTTAAGATATTTGTAAAAGCCAGTTCACATACGCGCTCGTTGTTGTTTACATGTATGTAAGATTCACTCTTCTTCCGATATGGGCTAAAACCTAATCCTGAAATCGACTTTTTTATGTATACAGTAGCGGGTATGTAGATCTACGATAATTTTAAATTGGGCTTATTAGTGTTTTCTTCTGACCTGTCGGAGTTATTTTTAGATTGGAACATTCTAAAACTTTCAAAGGGATGAGTTTTCTCTACATACGGTTAATGATACGGATAGCTGTAATTATTGTGCGCAATGTACAGTAGAGAATACCTTATTATTTCCCGTTTAAACGCAAACGCAATGCACTAAACTGTGGAAATTTACTTTAAGACATTTTAATTATATTTTTAATCTGAGTAGCAAACAGGTTGGAGCCTGATCAGACGCCGGGTAACCCGGCGTCTGATCTGGCTCCAACCTGTTTGCAATGGAAATAATAGTTTTAGTATATAAATGCGTTTGTTGGGAAAAAATAAAATATCAGTAAAGTTAGCGCAAGGGTCTCGTGCTGCACGAGGATCATGTTATCTCAAGTTGGAAAGTATACGACTATATAGATCCGATGTTACCCTGTTATCTATTTACCATTATGAACTATTCTGTTCTAAAAATAACTCCGACAGGTCAGAAAAATCGAACAATACTTGTGAAACAAATAAGCTAAATCTGTGTTTAGCACTCTCAGTGACAAATACAAATGTATGCTTTTTATTTTGTCTTATATACATGTTAGCCTTTTGAACAGGTGAGATTCTGGACTGGCCAAACATCAAAGAATTGGCAGAATGGTCACGATATCACTTTATTTTGAAGGATGAACTATTTTGATGTTTTCTGATAGACTAGAATTAAACAATTACTTTTAATTATGCAGAACCGCTCTTGAGTTTCTGAATGTTTAATGTTGAATGGAGATATATGAATTCAAAGGACAGAAGGGTGAAGAGCACAGCTAGATGCTGCATGGTTTTGTCTAGTATTTAACCCATTACCCCATAGCTTGCTTCTAGTGTTGAAGAAAGATGGCCATTTAAAGTGGGTTTAAGGTGATGCTAGGTGCTCCTTAACGCGCATCCTGCTTTACTTTCATCCTGCATTAAGTAACCATCTGCTTGAATAAAGAAAAATTACTTATAACACATATCATGACTGTATAAATGGGATTGTTTTTCTTCTATGGAGAAATAAATTAAAGACGTAAAAAGGTGTATTTATTGGGTAATGGGTTAAACTTATCACTATCCCAACATATTCCATTCATGAACCATATTTCTTATTTTGCTTGGAGAGGGAGTATTATATATATAGGAAATCAAGGTTATATATTACCAATATCAGTATAGCTTGTTGGTTGATGTTGCTTGTTTACATTTGCCAGTTTGCATATGTCTCAATCTTTTGGAAAGAGACAATGCTTTTTGTTTCTTCTATTTTTGTGATTTTACTCTTGGGGTTAGCTTCTTCTCTGCTGAAACATGTACAAATAATATCTGTTGATACCAAATATGATGGAAGCTAAGATATTGTCAGTCAACTGTCAGGGTTTAGGATCCAATGAAAAACGTCTTGACGTTTTCAACTTTCTTAAAGCAAAAAATTGCCATATCTATTGCTTACAAGATACACATTTTACAAGTCAGAAAGAAAAGTTTATCAGAGCCCAGTGGGGATTTGACTGTATATTTAGTGCAGGAAGCTCCAATTCGAGAGGTGTTGCAATAATGTTTCACAAGGATGTAGAATACACTTTACATAGCCACAAATCATGCACAGACGGGAATTTTATAATAGCTGACCTGACTGTTGAGAAAAATAGATTTACTTTGGTTAATCTTTATGGCCCAAATAATGACTCCCCAGACTTCTTTGACACAATTATTACGTTATCAAGAAACTACAATAATGATAATATAATCATATGTGGTGATTTTAATGTTGTCCAAAACCCAAACTTAGATTGTTATAATTACATACATATAAACAACAAAAAATCAAATGCTAAGATACTGCAAATCAAGGAAAGTTATGATCTAGTGGATCCTTTTAGGGAAAGTTATCCTAACTTAAAACGTTATACTTGGAGGAAAAAAACTCCATTAAAACAAGCTAGATTAGACTACTTTCTGATTACCGAAACTTTTTTAACATCTGTAAAAACATGTTCAATAGAACCTAGCTATCGATCTGATCATTCAATGGTTATTCTCAACCTCCATTTTTCTCAATTTCTAAAAGGTAAACCATTATGGAAACACAACAATTCATTACTCGAAGATCTAGATTACCTAAAAATAATTAATGAAAAAATATCTGATATCAAAAGGCAGTATGCACTGCCAGTGTATAATTTTGACAATATCTATAACATACCAGATAAGGAGCTACAATTTTCGATAAACGATCAATTATTTCTGGATACTTTGTTGATGGAAATCAGAGGCAAATCAATTTCATATGCGAGCTATAAGAAAAAAGCAAATAACAAATCAGAAACTGAAATTACAAATAACATAAAAAATATAGAATCAAATTTGACCCCTGAAAATCTCATTCAGCTTGAAACCCTTCAAGAAGAATTACTGAATTTACGCCAACAGAAAATGCAGGGACATTTAATTCGAGCTAGGGCTAAGACAATTGAAGGCGATGAAAAACCAAGTAGTTATTTTTGCAGTTTAGAATCACAAAATTATGTTAGTAAGATAAGTCCAAAAATCGAGAAAGCAGATGGCGCTATTATTACTGATCAAATGGATATTCTTGAGGAAACGAAAAACTTTTATCAAGCTCTTTTTTCAAGTAGGGACAACACTTTAGCAGATGTTGATTTAACAAAAGAATTGAAAAATTTAAATATGCCTACACTAACGGACAAAGAAGCTGAATCGCTGGAAGGACTAATTACGTTTGAGGAAAGCTCAATTGCACTTAAGCTAATGAAAAATAACCGCAGTCCAGGATCAGATGGTTTCGGGGCAGACTTCTTTAAGGTTTTCTGGGGGAAATTAGGACATTTTGTCACAAGATCTATTAATTATGGGTATAAAAATGGGGAGTTGTCTACAACTCAGAAGGAGGGCATAATAACATGTATCCCAAAGGAAAACAAATCAAGACAATTTTTAAAAAATTATAGACCAATATCCTTGCTAAACTGTGTATATAAAATTGCTTCTAGTGCAATAGCTAATAGAATTAAATCATTTTTAAATAAACTCATTAACCAAGATCAAACTGGCTTTATTGCAGGTCGCTATCTGGGCGAAAACACTAGGCAAATATATGATGTCATGAATTATGCAGATGAATATAATATACCAGGATTAATTTTGCTAGTTGATTTTGAAAAGGCATTTGATTCTTTATCTTGGAGTTTCATTATGAAAGTTTTGAAGTTTTTTAAGTTTGGTGAGTCAATCCAATCATGGATTAAAGTATTATATAAAAATGCAAAACTTCGCATTAACCAAGGGGGAAATTTGTCAACATTCTTCACAATTGAGAGAGGCTGCAGACAGGGGGACCCTTTATCTCCGTACATCTTTATCCTCTGTGCTGAAATCCTAGCTATAAGGATCAGAAGTAATGAAAAAATAAAAGGTATTAAAATAGGTGTAGTGGAATATAAATTCTCTCAGTATGCAGATGATTGCGCAGCAATCCTAGATGGTTCCTCAACTTCATTAAATGAAACACTAAATGAACTGGCAGTTTTTGCGCGCTATTCAGGGCTTAATGTTAATTTTGACAAAACTCGGGTTGTTTGGATAGGATTAAAAAAATACAGTAGTGACACTATAAATACAAGATGGAAACTTAAATGGAGAGTTACAAGCTTTAAACTATTAGGAATTAATTTTGATGTAGACTTAGACAAAATTATTTCTATAAACTATGATGATAGAATTTCTCAATTGAAAAACATTATTAATAAGTGGAAAAGACGATATTTAACACCATTAGGAAAAATAACAGTTATAAAAACTTTACTTTTACCTATATTCACACATTTATTTATATCAATTCCAAATCCAACTGATGATATTATTAAACAAATAAATTCATTGCTTTTTGACTTCCTCTGGGAAGGACCAGCAAAAATAAAAAAGAATGTTATTATAAAAGAATACCAGGAGGGCGGATTAAAAATGATAAACCTATTAGCTTATATTCATAGTCTTAAAATAACATGGTTAAGAAGACTTATTATCTCCCCTGGTAAATGGAGCAAGATTGTTCCTGAATTATTTGATATGACTAACATGATAAAACTTGGTGATTCATATGTACAAAAACAGAGACAAAATGTGAAAAATCCTTTTTGGCAAAACGTTTTAGATGCTTATTTGGTTCTACTTAGAAAAAACAATCCTTCAAATTGGGACCATTTTCTTTCTACACCAATATTGTTTAACAATAATATTAAGATAGGTGAACAACCTATATATTTCAAGAAATGGTGCCAAAAAGGAATTTTCCTAATCAATGACCTGATACAGGAAAATGGTAACTTTTATAGTGCAACAGACTTAAGAGAAATTTTTAATATTAAAACTAATTTTTTACAGTACTATGGAGTATTGAAGAGTTTAACTGAATTTGCAAACTTACATAATATTCAATTATCTTATCAGAAATTACAAGCTCCAATTATTCCGTATACATTCTCAGTTTTGATAAGAAGTAAAAGGGGCACAAAAGACATTTACAGTATTTTGAATAAAAATGATGATTCTGCAACAGCTAAACTGAAATGGGAAAAAAAATATCAAATAGAAAATGAAACATGGAAACAAATATTCATGTCCCCTTTTAACTCTTCGACTAAAACCTCTTTACAATGGTTCCAATTTAGAATCAACCACAATATACTACCTACCAAAAAGTACTTGTTTACCATTAATGTAATTTTAAGTCCATTTTGCCAGTTTTGTCAGGTTGAAGAAGACCTTGTTCACATGCTCTGGTCTTGCCCAAGTACACAGGAATTTTTAAAACAAGTCAAAGAATATCTCCAATCAAAAGGCATAACCTGTATCTTTGAGGAGAAACATTTTATCTTTAACATTAATGAGAATTACTCAGATCTTTCCTTCTTCATTCAGCTAAAACACTATATTTTTCTATCCAAATTCCACAATAAACCACTATCTGTCATTGCTTTTATGAACAAAACTAAAACACACTATCAACCAATAAAATACTTAGCCCAAAAGAATAATAGAACAGAAAATTTAATCAAATATTGGGACAAATATATGCATATTCTGGACAGTGATTAAATAGACAAAAAACACAATAGCACCAAATATGTGTGATAAGGATTACTCATAAGAAAAACCCTGACAGTATACCTAAAAATGTAATATTTTGTTTAAAATTGCAAAAGCTACAATGACTCAAATAATTTGACATGGTTTCGGCGGGGAGAGAAGTCCCGAGAGTAAAATCACTACGAAAAAATATTTTTATACTTAAAAATATTCCATACCCCTTATTAATAGAGAGAAAGAGAGTGAGAGAAGAATGAATAGAGTAGAACTATAATCGTATTAATAGAAAATGTTTAAAGTTTCTTTAAAATGTTCAATTATATGTCTATTTGTATTATACAGTGAAGCCTCTCTGTAAGCGACCACAAAACTTGGTTAATTACTAGGGTATGCAACAGGTGACTCCTTGGAGTGGGACAACAGTAGAACAGAGAGCCCCTGTAGGAGCTTTCTGTTTTGCTTTCTCCTTACTAAAGGCTGTCTTTTTACATAAATAATTGTCTCTTTTTAAATGGTCGTAACTGAGAGATTTTACTGTAATGCATGTTCTTCTTTCAAATGTTGTAAAGTATGTTGAGGGATGGCCCACCCCGACCCTCTGCATACTGATTGGACGGGGTGAATAAAAGTATAGGAAAAAAAAAAAAAAAAAAAAGAAAAAAAAAAAAAAAAAAAAAAAAGCTAAATATCAGAACAAGTATGTTATAACATGAATTACACCAGTAATTATCACACAAAAATAGATATATGGCAGATAATACCTTTCACAACCTTACCCGGCAGCACTAACAGTATAGCAAATGGAGTGCACTGATAATTACCTATAATTATACATACCCGCTTTTGTTGAAGTCAGAGTACCTTGGACTTATTCGCTCAAAATTTACTTTGTCGTTGTAAATATCGGTCAATTTTAAATACGATTTGTTAGGGGTATTTCAGTGTTTAATATAAGGAAATTTAATAGAAGCTAAATACCAAACACAAATTCAATGGTCTAAGCTGTCGAGTGAGTATTGTCTGTGGTTATTATTATGGTGTCCGAAAAGAGACAAAAATGTCCGAGTCAGTGCAAAAACCGATCACTTATCGAAGAAGCTTACTGAAGGTTATTAATTATTTTTACGTGATAAAATCGTATGGTAGTTTTATTCTGCCGATTTTTTTCTGCGATCCGATGATGGAACCGCAGAATGGCAGAAATTGCCTCATTGACAACCAAAATCAAATCACCTGATCATATACAAACCGTGTTAACCCAGATCAGTTAACTGCTGTTTGTTTACCCAATAAGCATCTACCTGTATCAGTTTTTGAATCGATTAAACTAATGATATTCAGTCCTGAAACTTCAAATTGTCAAATCCAGTTACATGTATATACTACGTCAAGTTTTTTTAGTTACAATTAAGGATTATTTTGCAAAATGACAAGCAGTGGGGACCCTGATCTTGGTATTCACTTTTTGCATAGGATTTGTGCATTCATTCTTCAAATGGTAAACCCTTTCAATCCAAAATTACTCTTGTGGGTATTTATAATCCTTTGAACTCTTCTAGTACATGTATTTTAGACCTGTCTATTGTTGCATTTTTGGTATGACCACAAAAACCAATGAAAATATTCCAACAGTGCAGACCCTGATCAGAGGGCTCCTACAGGAGACCTCTGATCATGGTATACATTGTTTGCATATGTAATCAGTGGTTTATTTAAGAGGGTTGTAGGGTTAAAAGGGTTAACTATATACAATGTATGTAAATGACAACTTTTGCGAAACTATGGGATGATGGGTAAAAAATTGTCATATATCTCTCTACTATAGCGGCATGTAATAGGGCATGTTTTCATATAAGCACTTCAAATTCTAGTAGAATGCATTGAACCTTATAACGCTATCCTTTAACCATCACTTATTATCGTTTTATTATATCGTTTTATTTTATCATTTCTATTTGTCATAGTTGCAGACAGCAGTTTTCAAACCCTTTCTCTCTCAATGACGTCAAATAGCGCATTTGAAAAAAAGTTTTGATTCTGATCAGATGATCAAAAACTGTTTGTCACTTGTTTAGAAATTACGTCAGTTATACTACCTTAATTAAATCTTAACTTGAAACGATAGTGCAGTCAACAATATTGATGCAGACAACAATATGGCGGTGAAGGGGTAAAACTATCACGGTAATTTGGATCATAAAAGTAATATACCAAGTTAAAGTCTACTTTCAATCCGAATGACCGCTCAGCCGACTGTACATATACTCCCCTGATCATAGAGCCATCTTGCCTATGAGCACTGCTAACATGCAGTCAAATGCTGTCGCAGTACCGACTCAGACCCTTCACAGGTACCCATTTTAACCCCTGGGTGGAGAGGAGCAATTCGCGGTACATGTCTTGCTAAAAAACATTCCTGTACATCATCGGGGATTCAGAAAAATTCCCTATTCAGACCGCTGGTCCGGCGGGGGATCGAACTCACGACCCCTGGTACCGTACGTAGTCGAAGGTGTTAACCATTGGGCCACTATCGCCGATAAGGGGTTAAGCATACGACACATCTGCGTAAAAATGGTTGGCTGCATTATAGTTAGAAAATCATAATATTGAACCATTTCACTCTCAAAGACGTCATAAAGCACGTTTGCAAACAGTTTGGGTCCTGATTAGACGCCGCGAAACGCGGCGTCTGATCAGGACCCAAACTGTTTGACACTCTTAACGATATTTATTAAGTCATACAACATTAAATCTAACTTTGAACAACAGTACTGAAGAAGACGACAATAAAGCGAGGAAGGGGTAAAATTCTCCTGAATAATTTGATCATGAAAGGGTTCAGGCAGCTTTGCCTATAGTAATATCGACACTAGTGTCAAACAGTTTGAATCCTAATCAGACGCCGAGTTCCTATGTGTCTGATCAGGATCCAAACTATTTGCACAGTTGGCTCACATTGAAGGGATTAGAAATATTGGTAAATACAGTTATTTCGTGATAGGCATTTTCCAATTATGATATTAAAACAAGTTTAGATTTGGTAGATAAAGATAATGTCCAAAGGGTACAAACATAATATGCGAATAATTGGTTTCTGTGCTGACAGTGTGTCCATTGCCAACCATCATTGAACCAATGAACCATAGTGAAGGGTGTACGCGTGGTTTCAACTTCAACGGGTATATTCGTCAAAATCACCACTGGACATCTACGACGAGTTGTGTGCGGGTGGCTTAAAGTCCCATTGTGTTTTCAGACCTTTTCTTAATGCCTGAAATACAATAACGGTTAATAATAATGTTTGAACATTCTTATGGGCCAAACTGATCTATGAAATGATGAAGACGGACCTAAATCACAAAAAGGGCGATTTAAAATCATAACAAACCGAAAATAGAACATCTGACATAAACATTTCCACACGGCTTAGTATCACGTGATACAGCCGAAAACAACTTCACGGGGTGCAACCGTATCTACCTCCGCACGTCCATCCATCAGTCAGTTAGACTATCACACTTTTTGTCCGCTCTCTAACTCAACTATTTTTTATCCGATCTTCCACAAACTTGCTGAAAATGTTCATAGATATAAAATCAAGGTTTAGTTTGATTACTACTAAAATAGCATAAGGTATTCCTGAGTTAGTGCCTGCTAATTAATAGAAAATGACTGTTTCAGTCATTTTTGCACTCTAAAACAAACAGCTTTTATCGGATATTCACCAAACATGCTGAAAATATTTATTCATATAAAATTTAGGTCTAGTTTGATTATTACTAAAATCGCATGTGGCATATCTGAGTTTTTGCCCTTTATGTATTAGAAATGACTGTTTTCAGCAAGTTTGGCTCTCCAACACAAATACTTTTTTTTTAATCTTCACCAAACTTGCTGAAAGTTTTCAATAATATAAAATCAAGGTTAGGTTTGAATCCTACTAAAATCGCATAAGGCATGTTGGAGAAATAGCCCTTTAATTATTAAAAAAAAAAAGGCTGTTTCTGCCTTTTTGCTCTCTAACACAAAGAGTTTTCATCGGATCTTCATCAAACTTGCTGAAATTCTTTATTTATATAAAATCTAGGTCCAGTGTGAATATTACTAAAGTCCCATAAGGATTATCTTAGTTATTGCCCTTTATGTATTAAAAAGGACTGTTTCACCATTTTTTGCTCTCTAACACAAATACTTATTTTCTTGACCTAGATATAATACTAATACACATTGTCAGCAAGTTTGGTGAAGATCCAATAAAAAGTGTTTGTGTTAGAGAGCAGAAAATGCTGAAACAGTCATTTTTTAATTATTCAAGGGCAATAACTCAGACATGCCTCATGCGATTTGGCTAGTTATTGAACCTGACCTAGATTCTATACTAACAAACATTTGTAGCAAGTTTGGTGAAGATCCAAAAAGAAGTGTTTGAGTTAGAGAGCGGACAAGGCTGAAACAGTCGTTTTCAGCAAGCTCAAGGTAAAGATTCTCCGTATTTTTTTAATTGCTCACCCCCCGTGAATAATATTTACACATTTTGACTGGATCTCATAGTTTAACTCTGTGCCTACTGGTCGTAACTTTACGGAGTTTACAAACTGTTTGAATCTAGGAAGACGTCGCGTAACGCGGCGTCTCATCTGGATCCAAACTGTTTGACACTCGTCTTAAGGTTTGTTTAATTAAAACAACGCATAAATCTAAACTGAACAAATTTTACAGACGACAATGTCAAAGCAGACGTCTGTGCAGCAGAATAAGGGTTAACCAGATGCTCCAGATACACATGTAAGCGGGAGTAATCTGAACTAATCTAACATTTTCTCACTCATTTCAGCACCGAATGCTATGGTGTTACTACTGATTAAACCGTCTCTTCGAGACACTTTTAATGAGTATGACACCATTGGGTTTAAAAGCAGAAATGAAGATTTTAGTTTTCAAAATACTTCCGTTATCTGGAGCCCTGTATTTACAGAGTTGTCCTTCTTTCCATTCACAAGGGAGGCTTTTTATTTGTGCTGCACAAAAATATTAAAAATAAAATTTAAAAAGCGAATTTCTTAAATAAAGACGGGTTCTGTGAAAGAATCACGTCCCACGTAGTTCAAATGGGACCCCAAACAACCGTTTTATGCAGGTTTCTTAAAAACACAATGCGGCTTTAAAAGAACTGTGACTGCTTACAGAGTAAAATTAACAAAAAATCTGTTCCGGTCTCCAATGACGTCGTGGACAATAACGTTCGTACACTGTACTCTACTCCGTTTTATTATATGCCTTCTTATGATACATGTATCGAGCGTTTCCGCGTGTATCTGCAGAGTATAATACAAGAGTATCTATGGAGCGCAATCGTTGCCAATAATCTAGACATGTAGATGCTAACATCTATTTTGTAGTTTGTATAAAATACAAACCCGACTGTACAAAATATAAATGTGACTTGTCCATAAGTTAGTCATGACCATACAATGCTATTTTTAGAATTGACTTTCTGCTTTGTTCAAAGCAAACACCCGCTTTACATTTCATGAAATTGACAAATTAATCCTACAGATCAGAATGAAATTCCTCAAACCGTCACAAGCAAAGAACTGCATCCGAAAATCCAACTGAAATCATCTGTTTTCAATAAACTTGAACACAGATATAAACCGAAAGTTGCGGATTGACGACCGACATTGACATTTCTCCAGTGTACAGTTGACTTTTGCAAGTCGAGAATTACATTTCTCCAAATGCAAAACTAGCGAATTTTGCTATGACCTTATAAGGAATTTTTACGGAATACTACGAATATTAATTTGGGCGGAGTAAACTAAATCGGATCTTACCGGAATCGTTCGCCGGGGGTTTACCTAGCCCTATGATTTTACAGTGGAGAATACGTTATTCTTTCCCGTTTTTAAAAAACGAACCGCAAAACACTAAAACATAGAAAAGTGCAACTTTTGGACAATTCTGATAATTCATGTTTATATTGGTGACAAACAGTTTGGAGCCTGATCAGACGCCGGGTTACCCAGCGTCTGATCTGGCTCCAAACTGTTTGCAATAGAAATAATAATTTTAGCGTAAACGCGTTTATTGGGAAAGAATAACGTTTTCTCCACTGTATGTAGCCAGTTTGACAGACAGGTGCTTGCTTAACCCATTATTCCATAAATACACCTTTTTACGCCTTTCATTTATTCATCCACTAAAGAATTAATTCCAATTTTTACAGCCATGAATAGGTATCATAAGAAATGTTTTCTATTTCCTAGCAGACTGTAGCTTAAAGCAGGCTGAAAGTAAAGCAGAATGTGCCTTAAGGCACATTCTGCTTTACTTTCAACCTGCTTTAGGTGGTCACGTGTCTTCAATACTAGAAACAGGCTGTGGGGTAATAGGTTAAGCAGACTGAAGTAAAGCAGATAGTTCCTGAAAGAGCTTTTCTGCTTTACATGTGCCTGTTTTAAACATCCATCTGCCCAGATGCAGGACAGGGGCCCGTTTCATAAACATTGTTGTCGTAAGTCAAAACTTTAAAATGCATTTAATTTCTGATTTCTCTATTTAATCCTGTCTTGTGACATTTTCAAGACGATTCCAAAAAGATGTTACAAGACAGGATTAGATTGAGAAATAAATAATAATTGAGACTTTTATAATCTGACTTACGACAATATTCGTCGTACAAAGTTTTATAAAACGACTCAAGGTTTCCAATGACTCTTTATCAGGATAATATTTGTAGAAGTATGAAAAGGTACATGCATTAAATTTGTAATAGGAATAATTAAAAAAAAAATGCCAACATGTGCATCTATGTGTGAAATGGTTAAAGTGGTTGCTTACAGCAAGATAAAAGTAAAGCAGAAATCTCCTGTGGCAGCTTTTGATTAACTGCTTTACTTTTATCCTGCTTTAAGGTGGGCTCAGCTTCTTTAACCATTTGAACCCTATTGGTGCATCTATGGGTCATTTGAAACAGTGTACCTGTGAAGACTTAGTAACATTAACCCTTTACCTGATAGCCTATTTCTAGTATTGAAAATAGGTGACTACTTAAAGAGGCTCGCAACCGGATCAAGCATTAAAAATAGTAATTTGTAAATATAGGTCAAATGCTTATATAAATGGGTAAAATTTAGTTTAGGATAATAAATTCTGTTAAAAAATGCATTTCCAAAAAAAAAAAAAAGAGGCTCTGGTGGGATTCGAACCCGTGACCATCCATGCGGAGACAAAAATGAAAAATGAGGCATCGCCTCTACGCCCTCGGCTACGGACGCTCTCTATATATGTGGAAGCGAATTAACGTACTTCAATGATAGCTATTAATAGAATATTATTCGACTCGGGTTTATGTCTGACCCCGTGTAGAGAAACAACAACTATACCGTTAGCTAACGCTATGGAAAAACGATGGAAAATATCTAAAAAACAAAGATTCGGTGACGATTCTTGAGACGTTTTTTGGACTGATCATATGTTTTTAATGTCAAAAGCCAAATAATGCCACAAATTTGCTTTTATTTGAGTATTTTATTTTATTTTGACAAGAACACCATCCGGTTGCGAGTCCCTTTAAAGCAGGTTGAAAGTAAAGCAGAATTATAGTCACTCGGAACACCTCAGAGTTCTTGGCATACGTTCTAGGAAATACCGAAACTTCACGAAGGAAAATTGACGCGTCGAAGGAGGGGCTTATGTAGCTAAGACACGCCCTCGTGACTCATTTGTTACTTTCTACATTGTCTGTTGTACATTGGCGAATATCCGAAGTTCATTGTATGGTGTCTGTTTGCAAAAGGTGAAACGTCTTTCGCAAAGCGTACTTTCAATTCTTCCAGGCGGAAAATGTTTATTTCAAATGTTGGTTATATGTAGTTCTGTCTTAGAAAGTAACATTAAATCGTGGATTTTGGTTCCCTTGTTAACAGCTTTACATGAAAGAATTGCAAGTGTTTAAAGTATAAACTATAAATACCTTTTTATGGAATACAGTATACACATGTAAACAGACATTTACATGTTAAGTTTGCATGATTCTAAACGACATTTATACAAATACATATCGTTTTTGGCCAAACAATAATTGAAAACTGGGTGATTGCATGTCTGGATTTTTGGCAACGAATGCGCTCCATAAGTATCAGCCACCTTGTATTTTACTCCAACCTCGTTTTCGATTTTGCGTGTTGTCAATTACGTACATGTACAAGTTCCGCATTATTCTTTGTGGCATACAAGAAATCTTGTTCAAATAACTAATGTTTCTGGATATGAAATGATTTAAAAAACTATTTAGTTGTTTTTTATTTTATTTTTGTATTCAATGTATATAATAAACACATCACCAGTTTACAATGCGCTACAGTGTGTTTCATTTAGCTCTCGACGTTTTTGCCGGAAACAACCGATCAGACTCGCGTCAAGGCGCTCCTCAGATCGGCTATTTCTGGCAAAAACGTCTCGATCTGAATACATCACTCTGTATCGCACTGTCAAATGATAATGTGTATATATATAATGATCTGTGATCAACATATAATTACACTTTACATAGTCTCTGTCTTTCGGGGATGGTGGAGACTAACAAGCGGATAATCTCTTTAAATATGTCCAAGCTTGGTGAGATCCTATGGTTCTTAGGAAGAATGCATAACCTGTAGACGTTTATCCTTTCACTCTCAATGACGTCATAAAGCGCATTTGCAAACAGTTTTGATCCTGATAAGACGCCACGTAACGAGGATCAAAAATGTTTGCCACTTGTTTTGAAATTACATCAGTTATACTGCCTTAAATCTAACTTTGAAACGATATTGCAGACAACAATATTGAAGCAGACGACAATATGGCGGTGAAGGGGTAAAAACCTCACGCTAAATTTGATCATGAAAGTGTTAATTCTCGTGTGCAACGGGGTAAACGTCAAACTGTGGATCCTTCTTGTAGTTTTTAACAAAGCGCCGTTAGGATGGTTTACAGGGTAGCCTACATGTACAGTAGAGATGGCGCTATTCTTTCCCGTGAAAGGGTTTACTCAAAACCTATTATTTTCATTACAAATAGTTTGGATCCAGATCAAACACCGGGTAACCCGGCGTATGATCAGGCTCCAAACTGTTTGCCACTCATATTAAAATGAGAGTGAAAATGTTCGACAATTTGTCATTTGCTGCATTTGCGACATTTTATTGCAATGCGTTTGCGTTTCGTTTGAGTTTAAACGGGAATAAATAACGTCTTCTCCACTGTACCTGATTACCCATCCAATATGGAAAATAAGAGTAAATAGAACAAAACTAACTTAGGAACCGAAAAACTTGCTCAGTATTTTCATAGACGTCCGGTGTTCGGGCGTCTGGTTTTCATACACGTCCTATTTTGGGGAGACCGGTTTCATAGACGACCTATTTTGAGGCGTCTGAGACGTCCTACTTTGGGGCGTATAATTTTCATAAACCTCCTATTTTGGAGAGTCCGGTTTCATAGACGTCCTATTTTGGGGCGTCCTGTTTTCATGGACGCCCTATTTTTGGGGCGTCTGGTTTTCATATACGCCCTATTTGGAGGCGTCTGGTTTTCATATACGCCCTATTTGGGGGCGTATGGTTTTCATAGACATCCTATTTGGGAGAGTCCGGTTTCATAGACGTCCTATTTTGGGGTGTCCTGTTTTCATGGACGCCCTATTTTTGGGGCGTCTGGTTTTCATATACGCCCTATTTGGGGGCGTATGGTTTTCATAGACGTCCTATTTTGGGGAGTCCGGTTTCATAGATGTCCTATTTAGGGTCCGGGTTTTCATAGACGCCCTTTTTTTTTAGATTGGCGGTTTTCATTGACGTCCTATTTTGGGGATTCTAATTTCATAGACGTCCTATTATTGATCCGGTTTTCATAAACGCCCCATTTTTTTTTTGGGAGTGGCGGTTTTCACATCGACGGCCTATTTACGGGAGTCCGGTTTCTACAGATAAATACGAAAGAAGACTCAAGCAGGAAACGCAACACAAACTATACACCCATCTCTAAAGCAGAACACACACACAGCCATACCATAACTTTATCATTTTATGTGTCCGCTATTCTGTCCCTTTTAAACAAAACCATAAACGCAACAGCACTAGAATGTTGAAAATGATAGATTTTTGAAATTGTTGTTAATATCCGAGTTGCACACATATTCGATCTTGATCAGACGCCGAGTGACGCGGCATATTATCTGACTCCAAACTGTTTGCGATGGACAAAGTGTTTTAGCAAAAATGCGTCAATTGGGGATAGCATTTAAAGCCAAACTCTGTAATTACTACGGCCTCGGTCGATATTCTTGGTTTTTTTACTCCATAAATTCTCATATCGACCCAATAAAAGTAATAATAAATGTACAATACAATACAAGTATAAAAACAAAGAAAACACGCAACTGTTTGTTTCTAAATTAGGCAAAATAAAAAAAATACCTGTGTTTCCGGTAACCCGACCGACCCTTGTTTTTCCCTCCAACCATAAAGTTCTTCTTTTTCTCCATTTTTCGACAATTTTATCAGCGAATGTCGGTCATATTTGCGGCGCATGTGACAGTCGTTTTTTGAGGAACGTGTAATAGAAGCTATTCTCCACTTTATTGTTTTAGTAAAAAACTTATTTATGGACGTTGAAGATTTATCAAATATCTAATTGAAATTTCTTTAAATCTATTATAAAGTACCTTATGATCTGCTAGTTAATTAACCATTGACACATTCAACATGCAGACAACACATTATATTGACACATTTGACATACATAAAACACATTTCAAAACTTAATTCATTCCATATATAATATATAAGTTATTACTTTGTCGTTTTTGGTACACCAATATTCATCAATAATAATACCAGTTTAGATTTTTAAGGTAATTTTGGTAATGTGACCTTCAGATAAAATCAACAATTTGAATGGATATTTATAAGGTTTATTATGTATGGCTCAAGAGCTCTGCAGTATAAAATACTTTCATATATTTCCTATATGAATATAATTACATGTATATAAAATATTCCATTAGAAAGTTAAATGTATTATTCTATGTGTTAGAAAACAAAAAATAAAAAGAGTTTTTTCCCGACCTACCGTCCCTAATGTTTTTGGGCATGTAATAGGAAACACGGGTATATTTTTTTATTTTATTGTTTTGCCTTAGTAACATTTGCTACAATTCGTAAGGGGCAAATATAGTAGATTGAACCCTAGTAACGCGGTTACGCACCCTTTAAAAACAGTACCCTTGTGAATAGTACGCGTTCCCTATGCAAACGACGAAGAGCCACTTAAGAAGGCCCCGTGATCGGGGTCTGAACTGTTTGTCAAGAATAATCCGTTTGAAATGTTAGCAGTCAATAGGTTAAGATGGGGGAGAGTTCAAGACATGGTAATAATAGCTTCTCGTCATATGACATAGTTTTTCTCCTGGTGCCCGTCTTATGAAACGTCATACGAGGGGTGTTTCATAATTAATGCAACTCCATCAATAAACTCGATATATTAATTGTAATATGCATGTGTGATATATCGTTAGAAAGGGCAATTTCTCACCTACACGATGGTATAAAGCACGATAAGATCACATTACGGGATAAATCACAATACTTATCTAAATGACCCCTTCTCAAGGGCACTAGAACATAGCACTTTTCAGACATTACTTATTGACCTAATAATTTTTTTAAAAGTAAACTGTCCATACTTTGTTTTTTGAATATATCAGTTTATGCCTGAATTTTAATATACATGGGCTCGTAGTGTGACTTGTCTAGTCATGTGATCTTACTATAGGAATAAACAACATATTTTTGACGTTCATGACGGTATGACTACATTAGCTTCGCAGGGGGTAAATTGCGTAAACGCCCGAAGGGCATTTTCGTTAAATTTACCCCCGAAGCTAATGTAGACATACCGTCATGAGCGGCAAAGAGATGTTGTTTATTCCTTATATTTATATTTTCTGTCTTGTCAATGTCATGTGTTTATTGGCCAGATTTGTGTTTCTGTATAAGAATTTATCATATACCGGTCAAAGAGGTTTGATAGATGTAATGTCGATGTAATAGCCATTCCAGTTTCTAAATATGGTGAGAAAGTAGTCCCAACTACATGTACTCTAACTGTATTAAAAATTCAGGATTTTTTAGGGTAAACTTTCTCTCTGTAAATGGAAAAGACTTTACAAGGCAAACAAATAACAGTGCAACTTGAATATCTATTGCCAAAGCACATTCTAAAAATACAGGTCGCGGTTGTTTTCTTAACCCATTTACACACATAGCAACGCGATGGCAACGACCTATGGGTCTGTATCACTCCGCTAGTGTCATATGACCGTCGACCAATGGGAGCATAGTGTTAAGTGCCCGATGTAGTGTATTTGAAGAAGTCCACGAATAGCACGGGGGAAATCAAAACTGGCTAAAACCAGTTCCGAAGTGTAGGTTCATCGAGGGATGACCTGCACATTTTTAAAAGGATACAAGGTGAATGTAAATATTGAGCATTATACTATTGTGTAGGGTAATAATGGCTCTTTTGAATAATATATCACACAAGCATTTTGCACTTGTATCAATAAAGTTATTGATCTAGTTGCATTAATTATGAAACACCCCTCGTATGACAAAACCGGTCGTAAGTTAGATTCTAAAATTCTCAATTATCATTTGTTTCTCCATCTAATCATGTCTTGTGACACCTCTTTGGAATCGTCTTGTAAAGACGATTCCACAGAGATGTCACAAGACAGGATTAGATGGAGAAATAAGAAAGTTTTGACTAACGACCGTTTTTGTCGTACGACGTTTTATAAGACGGGTACCAGGTTGTCTCCTGTCGTACGACTGCGATTATGAGATATGACATTATTGTTTAACCCATCTATGCCAGGATACAGCAATGGACCATTCCTCTATACTTGTTCAAAGATATACCCGTGATCTTAACCCTTTCAGGGTCAAATTTTATCGTGAGATTTATACCCCCCTTCACCGCCATATTGTCGTCTGCTTCAATATGTTTGTCTGCAATATTGTTTCAAAGTTAGATTTAAGGCAGTATAACTGACGTAATTTCAAAACAAGATACAAACAGTGTTGGTTCTACGCGGCGTCTGATCAGGATCAATACTGTTTACAAAAGCGCTTTATGACGTCATTGATAGTGAAAGGGTTAAACAGGTGACAACTTGCAGTAAATGAGAGAATAGTTAACGTCATCGTCAGAAAATTAAAAACAAGGTGAAGGTAAATCATATAGAAAGCCGCATTGGGAGATGTCTGCTTTATTTTCATCTTATTGTAAACAGCACCTGTCTCAAACCTAGATATCTGAAAAGCTTTTGAGCAGTAGTATCAGGTGAAGTTTAACTGTGTATTTTATACTATTCTGGGAGCAAACATTGCGGATATTGATATTCTATTATGTTCTATAGTAGGAAACAAAAGCACGTTCGGGCTCCACTTGACACACCTTTTAAATACAGTCAAACATAAATAACTTTCTCTCTCTCCCTCTTTTCTCCTCTCTCTCTCTCTCTCTCTCTATCTGACTGTCTCTCCAGTCTGTCTGGCTGTGTGTGTCTCTTTCCTCCCTCTCTCTATCTCTTTCTCTCTCTCTCTCTCTCTATAATTATATATGTATATTTGGCTGACTCTCTCTCTCCGTCTCTATCTGTCTCTGTCTTTCTCTCTGTGTGTCTCTCTGGATCTCTGTATGTGTGTGTGTGTCTCTCTCTCCCTACTCTCTCTCTCTCTCTCTCTTAGTTTTCGCATAATAACTTCGCAATACTGAGACGTTCGATTTAAGCGAGCCTGAGCGAGTTATCGTGTTTTAACAGAAGAGTTATGAGATAGGTCGACTGAAGCACCGACGATTTATCGAGAATCAACTGTGTTAGTTCAAGGAACTAAAAGTAAATATACAGGTACAGAACTTCTAATGTGTAAGCAAATATCATGATTACTATTGGAACTCGCAGTATCAGGTCAATTACATGTATTGTACAGACTCAGTGAAGAAGACGTTATTCTTCCCGTTTAATCCTTTCCCTCATAGAAGCGCCTTTTAGCACATTCAGCTTATTCCTCCGCTGTAGAAAATAGTTCCAATCTATATAACCATGCATATGTATCATTAGAAATATTTTCTTTGTTCTAACAGGTGTTAACCTAAAGCAGGCTGAAAGTAAAGCAGAATGCGCCTTAGGGCGCATTCTGCTTTACTTTCAACCTGCTTTAAGTAGTCACCTATTTTTCAAAATTAAAAAACAGGTTATGGGGTAAAATATATCGTGAGATTTTCCCCCTTCATCGCCACATTGTCGTCTGATTCAATAGTGTTGTCTGCAATATAGTTTCAAAGTTAAATTTAAGGCAGTATGACTGAAGAAATTTCAAAACGAGTGTCAAACAGTTTGGATCCTGATCAGACGACGCGTTACGCGGCGTTTAATCAGGATCCAAACTGTTTGCAAACGCGCCGATAGTGAAAGGGTTAAACAAAAAGAAACTCAATACAGCCCATTAGCAGGTGTTTAATAAACAGGAAACTGCTTAAAACAAGGTGAACGTAAAACAGAAACTCCTTTACGTTCACCTTGCTTTAAGCTGTCACCTGTATTTATGAAATCGATTAGCCATGTTCTAGTAGGACAGTGTATTAATCGATATATTTTACTGTATCTATCTATAAAATAGATATTTCTTGAAAATGTTAGCGGTTAGTTTTAATTTTAGTGGCAAACAGCTGTGAGCCAGATCAGACGCCGGGTAACCCAGCGTCTGATCTAGCTCCAAACTGTTTGTAGTTGGCCTATTACGACTTTTTAGCATAAACGCGTTTATTTTGGTTGGAAACCTTGTCAAAACGTTGTTGAAGGGCAATTTGAACCGCTTTAAACTCAATGTCAACGGAATGTGGAAGGGATCAAAATGATATTTCTAGTATGGTACGTATTCTAAATATCATTTAGACAAAATAATTTATTTTTTACCTGTATGTTGTATTTTGGCATTGGGCTGACACCTATTTGAACAATAGTTGTCAACATAAATCTGTTGTAACACATGCTGCACGAATGTCTCTTTCATAAAAACAGCATGTCAATTTGTACAGTGGAGTAGGCGATAGTCTTTCCCAATGAACATCAAAGTTTAATGTTTAAAATCTTATATCCGTTTCAAACAGCCTTGGAGACTGATCAGACTCCAAACCGTTTGCAGCAAAATGATCTGTATTTTAACAGAATCCTTTATTTTTCTACAGTTTAGTTAGTATACCTGTATTGCGTTTTTGTTTGGTTGCATTAAAACATGAAAGCATTATGTTGTCTTCTCAACAATATGAGCAAGATAGACACTCTTTGTAACATCCGTTTACTAATCTTGTATAGGACAGTGTGATTTATAGACGGAACAGAACAATACAATAACCACTCTCTATTACGACCACTAAAACAAAGGCTAATTGATTGTATAAAAGACGTGAGACAGCATAAAGCAAGGTGACACTAAAACAGAAAGCTCCTAAGCAGTCACCTGTCTTAAACACCCAATACTTAACACAATTAAGTGTTCGTAATAGGAAGGTTTTACTGTAATTCTTTATTGCGCAATACATTTGAAAAAGACGATATAAAATTAAACGCACATGCAATTAGAAAACAAATGTAGAAAACAGCAGTTTTTAAACAATTCTGACGATTTAGTTTTTTATCTGAGTTAAAAACAGCTTGGAGCCTGATCAGACGCCGGGTTAAAACATTTTAGCCCCGGAACGCGTTTACTTTGGAAAAATAACGTATTCTCAACTGTACAGAACTCTTACAATGAATGTAGCAACCAAGGGTAGACTACAGTGATCCCTCCTACAACGATCCTCCCAACAACGACTTCCTCCTTACAACGACCCTTGTAGTTGTTCCCCAAACAAGACATTTATGCCCAACGTTTTAACGACTGCAATATCACTGCTTAAATTTGTCGTCTGCTGTTTTTCTCAAAGTTACATATAAGTGGGCATTTTGATAGAAGATATATACTGACGAATGACAAACAGCTTGAATCCAGATCAGACGCCGCGTTACGCGGCGTCTGATCTGGATTCAAGCTGTTTGCAAATGTTAGCCAAGTGTTAAGTTTCCCTCCCTATAACGACTCCCTCCGAACAACACACACAATCTATGTCTCCCATTGGGTGTCGTTGTAGAGAGGGAGCGCTGTAGCAACCAAGGGTAGACTACTAATATTTTAGAGATGAACAAGAAACGTGTCGTAGTAAGTGGCCGCATATCCCCAAAGCCTTTATTGACACTGAAATGCATGTTGTAATGGAACATTCCAGTTTCAAATTAAGTCTAGCGAACTTTTCACTAACTAGAGTTGCATTTACAATTAATTGAGAAATGAAAAAACAGTACAGGGGCTGATCAGAGGGCTCCAAACACCTTAAGTCAGGCTCCTACGGTTTCAAACTAGAAGTGAAAAAAGATATATCTCTAGCTCATGTGAACTAGATAATCGTTTCAGCAATATTGGTAAAGTATCACTAGAACAGAATCTGATACATGCTAAACCTTAAAGCCCAGCCCATACTAGTTTGACAGAGGATGTTTGAAGATTTCACTTAACAACTCTATTTAAAATTGTGACTCCCAAGACAGGATCTTTTATTACCCCTTGGGGCATAATTTGAATAATCTTGAGAGGCTACGTGCTAAATAACATAACATAACATAACATAATCTTTATTCGGCATAAAGTTGCACAAAGCACATATATAGCCGTACATGTAAACAGTATTGTGAAAAACAGGTGTATTTGACAAATTTAAATATATGTAAACCACACACATTATGTGAAACAACCATAAATAATTCTTTCATATAGCATTTACAGAGAAAGAAAATATGGAACATCGTTTACATCATTAGCGAACCAAACTAAATTTATACAATAAATATCTGAGCTCATGGTCCATGGTTTCAGACAATGTTTTCAGGGCTGCCATAAGTTGTCATGAAAAATCCTAAGATTTCCAAATTTGCAAATTTTAGTACCTTTACCCCATAGCCTGTTTCTTATGTTGCTTTACTTTCAGCCTGCTCTAAGCTACCATGTACTCGGAAAAAATCCGGAGATTTAGGAAAAATCCGGAGAAATAGCAGCCCTGTAAATATCTGAGCTTATGGTCCATGGTTACAGACAATATTTTTGAAGTTCATTGAAAAAATCTATTTTGTTATCTCAAAAATCAGAGTTCTAGTCACAGTAGTTTCAAAGATGTTTTAATATTTCACTGCATAACTATATGTAAAACTGTGACCCAAGGGAAAGATTTTTTAAGTTTTCATTGAAAAGACGATTCCAAAGAGATGTCACAAGACAGGATTAGATGATATAATCAGAAATTTAATGTATTTTAAAGTTTTGACTTACGACTGTTTTTGTCGTACGAAGTTTTATAACAAGGGCCACCATGGCCCTAAATCGCTCACCTGGTTCACCATGTAAAACTTGACCTATAGTGATATAGTTTAAGACTAGACATGGCCCACAATAAACCTCTAGTGTTAACAAGAATTTTCTATGATTTGACCTAGTGACCTAGATGTTGACCAGACACAATCCACGTTTGATTTTGACCTAGATTCGATGTAGGCAAACATTCTGACAATATTCCATTCAAATCTAATGAGATTAGTAGCTTCTAGAGGGTTAACACTGTTTTTCTTTGATTTGACGTAGTGACCCAGTTTTTGACAAGACATGACCCATATTTAAACTTGACCTAGATATCAATTAGGCAAACATTCAGACCAAGTTGCATTAAAATCCAATGAAATTTGTAGCCTCTAGAGTAATCACAAGGTTTTTCTAACATTTGACCAAGTGACCTAGTGTTTGACCGGACATGACCCACATTCACACTTGACCTAGATATCAATAAGGAAAACATTTTGACCAAGTGTCATAAAGATCGGATGAGATTTGTAGCCTCTAGAGTGTTAACAAGGTTTTCCTATGATTTGACCTAGTGACCTAGTTTTTGACCCGACATGACTCATATTCAAACTTGACCTAGATATCAATTAGGCAAACATTTTGATCAAGTTTCATTAAGATCCAATGAGCTTTGTAGCCTCTAGAGTGTTCACACGGTTTTTCTATAATTTGACCTAGTGACCTAGTTTTTGACCGGACATGACCCATATTCAAACTTAACCTAGATATTAATTAGGCAAACATTTTGATCAAGTTTCATTAAGATCCCACGAGCTTTGTAGCCTCTAGAGTGTTCACATTCGAACTTGACCTAGATTTTATCAAGACAGACATTGTCATCAAGTTTCATCAAGATCGGATGAAATTTGTAGCCGCTAGAGTGTTCACAACTAATTGTGGATGGACAGACGACGGACATCCAGCGATCCTAAAAGCTCACCTTGGCACGAAGCACTTCGTGCCAGGTGAGCTAAAAAGGGCCCCAGGTGCATAATTTGAACAATCTAGGTAAATGTCCACTATGTAATGCTATATGTATACCAAATATAAAACCTGTAGGCCCTACAATTTGGCACAAGAAGTTTTTCGAATTTTTTCATTTTGGTCCAGTTAGACACGGAATCATTCTTTTTTAACAAATTTTGAAGAACATTCCTGTAAAGTTTGGTTGAAATCAGTCGAGTGAAACAGATGTGAATGTCATTTGAAGAAATTGTTAATGACGACTAACAACGCACTATGACTGAGTTTGGCTCAGGCACAGAGTACTTAGACCTTAGGTGAGCTAAAAATATTTCTTCCCCACTGATAAACATGCTTGATCACAGAACTAATAGGAACTCAAGAAACAAGCAACAAAATATTATATGTATCACAGATTTATTTGGTGTTTTACATAACTTTGTAAAGTAAGGTCTCTCTATTGTTCTCGGCAACGAGAGGGATTTTTGGTTTTGTGTTGTTTTACACATGGATGTCCCATTTTAACCTATTTAACACTAACAATGAGTATACACATCCTTTACAGTGTATCTGTAAAGAGTACATTTGTCCTATGTTAACAGTGTTAACAGTGTAGACACTATTCGTTCTTTACCAACAAAGTACATGTATCAATTCTTCATGAAATACAGTAAAGCCTCTCTATTACGACCACAAAAATGAAGACTAATTGATTGTATAAAAGACAGGGGACAGCTCAGCTCTTTCAACTGTAAGTAACTCTTGTTGGTTATTATGTTCTCTAGTGGATCTTTTTAATTATCTATACATGAACCGGTCTACTTGGAATTTGTTTAATAAATACTGCCCTAAATTAGCAAACTGTGTAGACCCTGATCAGAGGGCTCCTATAGGAGCCCTCTGATCTGGGTCTACACTATTTGCAAATGTAGTGAGTATATTTTAAACAGGTCCATGGTGTTGAAAGAGTTAAAGAAAGGAAACTGTAAAAGAAAAAGCTCCTTCAGGCGCTTTTGATTTGACTGTCACCTTGCTTTAAGCAGTCACCTGACATAAACACAATTTGGTGGTTGTAATAGAGAGGTTTGTACATACAGTGGTGTGTTAGTTCATAAATCCTTTCCCACATGGAACTGCACAGTGCTTTCTCAATGTCTCGAAGCTTTATTTAACCCATTACCTTTTAGTCTGTTTCTACTTTTTAAGAAAGGTGATCACTTAAAGCTGGTTCAAAGTAAAGCAGGTTTAAAGTAAAGCAGAATTCGCCTTAAGGCACATTCTGCTTTAACTTCAGCCTGCATTAAGCTACCATCTGCAAGGATACCCATAATTATAGGAAAACTTTCTTATTCTTATAACTGTATAAAGTGGAACTTTAACCCTTTACCCCATAGCCTGTTTTTAGTTTTGAAAAAATGTGACCCCTTAAAGCAGGTTGAAAGTAAAGCAGAATGCGCCTTAAGGCGCATTCTACTTTACTTTCAGCCTACTTTAATCTACCATCTCTCAGGATATAGAAAATATTTCTGTTGGAACATGTTTATGACTGTATAAATTGGAACTATTTTCTTTTGTGGAGATATAATTTTATTTAAACTGTATAAAGTGGAACTACATTTTTTTACTGGAGCAATGAATTAAAGCCGTAAAAAAGCGTATCTTTGAGTTAATGGGTTAAACAAGAATGCAAAATTACCACAATATAAGCTGCTTTGGCATGTGAACAAAGGGCCATAACTCCATAAATAGCAGACCCATTTTTCTGGTTTCTCTGCCAGAAACCATGTATGAAAATACTATTTATGGTGTATGGAATATAAACCATCACCTCCTAACATTGATTGTCCAATGTCGTGGTGAGCAATAGGAAGATGGTAAGACATTAACTCACATGCTTAATACACACTCGACATATCATACCCATGCTTCATATACACATGTGATCTAAAATTCACTCATACTAAACATACAATATATAATTATACCAGTATGATAAGTTAATCTTGTATTAACCCATTTCCCCATAAATACCCCTTTTTACGCATTCAGTTTTTTCAACCATTGAAGAAAATAGTTCAAATTTATACAGTTTTAAATATGCATCATAAGAAATATTTTCCATATCCTAGTAGATGGTAGCTTAAAGCAGGCTGAAAGTAAAGCAGAATGTGCCTAAAGGCACATTCTGCTTTAATTTCAACCTGCTTTAAGTGGTAAACTATTTTCAAAACTAGAAACAGGCTATCGGGTAATGGGTTAAAAATACATTATACCAGTATTATAAGTTAATATTGTATTAAGCGACAGTTTCACTTTCAGCATGCTAGTGGCAGATATGTGCCCCAGTGATTACTTTTCCAAACATTTTGGATCCAGATGAGACGCAGCCATACGCTGCGTCTGATCAAGAGCCAAACTGTTTGACACTCTGGCCCTGTTTTGAAAAGAAATTTAGAAAATCCTATTTTTAGAACAGTTGCAGATGAAAGAATTACCCAGGATGCAAAGAGTTAGAAGCATACCCATGGGAAGCTTGAAATAGTGGTGATTGCTTCATGTAAGATATGAATGATGCAGACATCTCTTATAGGACCTTTCTGCATTATTTTACCCTGCACTGACCAGTCACCTGTCTTTAGAGATCCATAGGCTACTTCAAATAGTGGTCACTTAATACAAGATTATTTTTATATATTTATTATGTATCCTTATCAAAATCATAATTTTAACCCATTACCCTTAAGGCGCATTCTGCTTTACTTTCAGCCTGTTTTAAGCTATCCTCTGCTTGGATATAGAAAATATATTTTATGATACATATACATGAATGTATAAAGGGAACTATTTTCTTTGGTAGAAGAAAAATTATAGGCGTAAAAAGGCGTATTAATAGGGGAGTGGGTTTACATTTATCCAAATCGATATGCATCTTCACAACAGATAAATCAGCCATAGGAAATATTTCGTACATCTGGCCTGGGACTGCTTAACTTGTTACCACATAAATACACATTTTTACGCCTTTAATTCATTCCTTCACTGATGCAAATAAATCCACTTTAAGCTGTCATTATTATAAACAGAAGCAAATATTTTTATAACCTAGTAGATGGTATCTTAAAGCAGGCTGAAAGTAAAGCAGAATGCACCTTACGGCGCATTCTACTTTACTTTTAACCTGTTTTAAGTTGTCACATATCTTCAAAGCTAGAAGAAGGCTATGGGGCAATGGGTTAAAGTGCAGAAATAAGTAAGAGGCAAACAAATGTGTATCTATGGAGTAATGGGTTAAACAACCAACTGCCTGATATTCTAACACTGTATACATTCATTTAACAATAATAATTTAAAAGTAGTTGTTCATCTTTTTTACAAATATACATCATAAATAGTATGGCATCACAAATCCTATTATATAAATTATCTTCAATGATGTTCAAAATTCACCTTTTATTCCTTTCTGTCATACTTTTATTCAGCATATAAGAAATGTAGTAGATTAACACATTACCCCATAAATACACCTTTTTCACCTTTAATTTATTCCTCCACTGAAGAAAATAATTCCAATTTATACAGTCATGAATAGGGGTGTAACAATACGGCAATATATTGTTAAATTGCAATACACCTCTTGGCAATACGTATTGCAATACAGTTTTTTCGTATTGCAATATTCTATACATGTACATGTATATCATTTGAGCACATACAAGAGGATTGCCATGTGATTTTGAATGTTAAACTGTGACAATTATAACATTCAAAGCAAATGTCTATGTTAATTTGGACTCTCCCTTGTATTTAAAGCACTCCCTCTATTCTTTCAATGCTATAAACAAGTTTCCAAGGCTAATTTCCATCCAATTTTTGTACTTAAAAGTTGCCACAATATATTGCAATATATTGCAATACAGTTCCTCTGTATTGCAATATATTGCACTACGGTTTTCCACGTATTGTTGCACCCCTAGTCATGAATATGTACCATAAAAAAATGTTTGTTATATCCTAGTAGATGATAGCTTAAAGCAGGCTGAAAGTAAAGCAGAATGCGCTTGCAACCTGATTTAAGTGGTAAATTATTTTCAAAACTAGAAACAGGTTATGGGGTAATGGGTTAAAGCAAGCTTTAAGTAAAGCAGAATTCTCCTGTATGATAATAAGCTTTCTGTTTAAATTTCAGGCTGCTTTAAGCCTGTCTCACACAGAACACACGGCTTATACGGTTGGCCACCCGTGTAAACCGTACATACAACCGAACCAACCGTGGCCTTATCCGAGTTACACTCGGGCCATTCAAGTGTATCCGTGAAAGCCGTGTATGATTTTTAAAACTTTTAAAAAACTGGCACGGGTGCCATGTCCGTGTATGATCGTATTAGCGATTGTACAAGACTGTGAGAGACCGTGTGAGACCGTACGAGACCATATACACAACCGCACATGAATTCCACTTAACATGAGTGAGCTCAACCGTGTCAATATCGTATATAAATCGTATGGAGCAAAAGTCGGTGGGACCGTATGTAAACCCTGTAAATGTCCAATTAATCCAGTAAAAGTCGTGTTTAATCATACTAAGCCGTAACAGACCGTACTTGGAACCGTACAACAATCGTATGAAAATCGTTTTGCAAATCGTGTTCAAACCGTGCTTGACCGAGTATATCCGTGCTTTGTTCGTATATACTCGTGCTACATTCGTACCAGTCAACCCGTGTATAACCGAGTATACCGTATTGGAATCGTGTGCCCAACCGTGTTCTGTGTGAGGCAGGCTTTAAACAGTCACCTATCAGGGCACTATTAAAGTTTCCGATGACTGTTTAGCAAGACATGGTAGCATAAAAAGGGTTTTTAATCAGGTAAAAGTAACATCATGAAAAGGTATACCTCTGTGAAAAGGGTTTAAAGATGCAGATAAGGTGAGTATTTCAAATACTAAAATCCTTATGTTTACATCAAATCCTATGATGTGACTACTCATTAGAATTGTCTCTTTTAGGTGATTCTAATGAGTAGTCACATCATAGGGCTTGGTGATTACATAAAAGAGAAAGTTTTAGAAATTATCTTTTGTACAGTAAAACCTCTCTTTTATGACTACTAAAACTGTGGATAAATGACTGCATTGACTACAGGTGACAGTTCAAGAAAGGTGGAAGTTAAACTGGAACAAGGTTATTATAAAGAGTTTGAGTTGAGTGTGAGATCATTCTCAAGCATTTAATTTGTCAGATTTAATCTGACCCATCATTTGCCTGAGAACGATCTCATACCCAACTTAAACTCTCCATAACTTTGGACCCAGGAGTATTTGTATATGTACACATTCTTTAAAAGAACTCATCACTCTCAATCCCCAGAAAATCTGATAACTTATATAATTATTCACACCAATAAACAAAACGCTAAACAAACTGCAAACTGGAACTGTTGCTATGTCTCCCGGCCATGTACAATGGAGAAAACGTTATTCTTTCCCAATACCGCGTTTACGCTAAAACTATTATTTCCTTTGCAAACAGTTTGGAGCCAGATCAGACGCCGGGTAACCTGGTGTCTGATCAGGCTCCAAACTGTTTGCCAGCCGTATAAAAATGAACAGTCAGAGTAGTCAAAAAGTTGTAATTTTCTACATTTTGGAGCTTTGCATTTGCGTTTCGTTTGCGTTTAAACGGGAAAGGATAACGTTTTCTCCACTGTATACAATGTATATAGAACAAGAGCTGTCGGAAACCTTTTTTAAATATAGGGAAAATTCTATGGAAAATTGAATCATATGAAAATCCTGACCATATGCCTTTCTGTGATAATGGTATATGTAAAACATTGAGTAAAATTATAGCTTGCAAACTGTGACAGGAGTAACATGGACATACTATTTATTATATGTCTTCTTATGATATCGAGCATTTCCCCATGTATCTGCACAGTACAATACAAGCGTCTGTATCGCCCACCTTGTATTTTACTGGTTGTATTTTACTCCAATCTTGTTTTAGATTAAGTCTGACGTCATTTATGCAAGATACACGTTCTATGTTATTCTTTGTGGCATACAAGAATTCTTGTTCTGCTTCAATTATTAAAGTGTTTCAAGATATAAAATGATTTAAACAACTATTTAGTTGTTGGTGGTGTATATTGAAGGCATATAATGAACACATCACCAGTTGACAGTGTGCTACAGGGTGTTGTATTCACCTCTCAACATTTTTACTGGAAACAAGGAATCAGACTCACGCCAAGGCGCTCGTCAGATTGACTATTTCCGCCCAAAACGTCTCGAGCTGAATACATCACCGTGTATCGCACTGTCAACTGGTAATGTGTATGTTTATTTCATACAATAATGTGGATGGTTGAACGGACGAACTAACAGATGTCCGGACTAGGGTAAAACAGTATGCAACCGACCAATCATCCTCGGGAATAAATATGCTTGAAATCTTTTTAAAGCGCTCAATCTTATCTGGAGTATTGGAGTTTCAGTAAACAGTGAAACCCCTCTAAACCAGACACATGTGGGGACAATATAACTTTGCGGTTTAGAGGGGTTTCCAGTTAAGAAGGTTTTTTAACTAATTGCCCCATAGCTCGTTTCTAGTATGAAAGATAGCTGACCACTCATAGCAGGTTGAAAGTAAAGCAGAATGCGCCTTAAGGCGCATTCTGCTTTACTCTCAACCTGCTTTAAGCTATCATCTGCTAGAATATAGAAAACATTTCTGATGAAACATATTGGGTAAAACAAAGAAGGGTTGGAAACGGGACCAAAGTTTCTGTCCGGTTTAGAGAGAATTCCGTTATATATAGAGGTTCCCGTTTGGAGGGTTCCACTGTATACACATTCCTGGATAGAATTATTCACTCTCATTATCCAGAAAAATCTGATAGTAGCCTACATATTCACACAATGAACAAAACAATTAAATAACGTAAACTTCCAAAACAATATCTTAAATACTGTACAACCTCTCCCAACAACATACTGAAAATAATGAAGATCTTTAATGACAGAATGCTGCTTAATGAAGGACAAAAGTAATGCAGAATGCTCCTGAAGAAGCTTTCTGCACTATAACTTGTATCCTGCATTAATATGTCACCCATCTTTGAGACCAATATTATTTTAATTACAGGCCTGCGATAAGTTGATAAAAACAAGAGCGTGTCCCAGTTACACGAATGCCCCCGATGATACAGGGAGGGGAATCCAGACTATCAAATGTAAAATGTACGAGTTAGAGAGCTGAAACTGTTGTGGAGCGCCATTTTGAGGAATTCAAGGGCCATTACTCCAAAGGGCCCAGCATAAATTGGCACCGCTGGTTATCTAAATTGGTCTCCATTTTATGTCAACAAACATTTTCAGAAAGTTTGATGAAGATCAGATGAAAAGCAATGTGTTTGTGAAACATAAATGCCCCCAGCCAGCATCATGTTCTGTAATGTAATGCTTATTTGCAAAAGTAGGTCAAAAGTCATGGTTGTAGGGTAAATTAAACATTGGCATGGTTGGAGAAGTCTTAACACAAGAAACATACAAAGTATGGAAGCTCTAGGCCTACTGGTTCAAATGTTATAGGCGTATAAAGATTTATACAAAAGAAGGGTCAAAAGTCAAGGTCACAAGGGCAAAAACGTAGGTATGGTTGGAAAGGTCTTGACACAAGAAATATATAAACAAAATATGAAAGCCGTAGGCCTACTGGTGCAAATGTTATAGCCATTTAAAGATTTCAACAAAAGTAGGTCAAATGTCAAGGTCACAAGGTCAAAAAGTTTTGTATGGTTAGAAAGGTCTTGCCACAGGGAAAACACATGCCAAGTATAAAAGGCCCAGGTGCAAAAATGCAAAAGTTATATCCCAAGGTTAAGGTTTTTGGTTAAAGTTTGATTAAATAGGTCAAAGATCGAGGTCAAGGTCACATGGTCAAAGATGTTGGTATGGTTGGAAAGGTCTTGACGCAAGAAATATACATACAAAATATGAAAGCCCTGGGCCAACTGGTGCAAATGGTATAGCCATTGAAAGATTTTTACATAAGTAGGTAAAATGTCAAGGTCAAGGTCACAAAGTAAAAAAAAATTGTATTGTTTGAAAGGTCTTGCCATGAGGAATACACATGCTAAGTATAAAAGGCCCAGGTTCAAAAATGCAAAAGTTATATCCAAGGTTAAGGTTTTTGGTTAAAGTTTGATTAATTAGGTCAAATATTGAGGTCAAGGTCACATGGTCAAAGATGTTGGTATGGTTGGAAAGGTTTTGACACAAAACATATACATACAAAATATGAAAGCCCTATGCTAACTGGTGCAAATGTTATAGCCATTTAAAGATTTTTACAAAAGTAGGTCAAGTGTCAAGGTTAAGGTCACCAGGTCAAAAAGTTTTGTATGACTGGAAAGGTCTTGTCATGAGGAATACACATGCCAAGTATAAAAGGCCCAGGTGCAAAAATGCAAAAGTTATAGCCAATGTTAAGGTTTTTGGTTCAAGTTTGATTAAATAGGTCAAAGGTGAAGGTGAAGGTCACAAGGTCAAAAATGTTGGTATGGTTGGAAAGGTCTTGACACAAGAAATATACATACAAAATATGAAAGCCCTGGGCCAACTGGTGCAAATGTTAAAGCCATTTAAAGATTTTTACAAAAGTAGGTCAAATGTCAAGGTCAAGGTCACACACAAGGTCAAAAAGTTTTGTATGGTTGGAAAGGTCTTGCCATGAGAAATACACATGCCAAGTATAAAAGGTCCAGGTTCAAAAATGCAAAAGTTATAACCAAGGTTAAGGTTTTTGGTTAAAGTTTGATTAAATAGGTCAAAGGTCAAGGTCAAGGTCACATGGTCAAAGATGTTGGTATGGTTGGAAAGGTCTTGACACAAGAAATATACATACAAAATATGAAAGCCCTGGGCCAACTGGTGCAAATGTTAAAGCCATTTCAAATTTTTTACAAAAGTAGGTCAAATGTCAAGGTCAAGGTCACAAGGTCAAAAAGTTTTGTATGGTTGGAAAGGTCTTGATACAGGAAAGACACATGCCAAGTATAAAAGGCCTAGGTACAAAAATGCTAGAGTTATAGCCAATGTTAAGGTTTTTGGCACAGACAGACTGACGGACAAACCAACAGACATGACAAAAACTATATGCCCTCGAATCGTAGATTTTGGGGGCATAAAAATCCTAAGATTTCAAATTTTTCAAGCCCGATTTTCCTGATTTTATCTTTAATCCATAGTCTGTTTCTAGTTTTTAAGACACATAATGCTTAAAGCAGGTTGAAAGTAAAGCAGAATGCGCCTTAAGGCGCATTCTGCTTTACTTTAAGCCTATTTTAAGCTTCCATCTGTTGGAATAACCAGAGCCATCACAAGATGGCACACTCGACTATTCCAGGTTTTTTTCGTTATTGGAAATTTGAGTTACCTGCCTTGATTGACTGCACTAGTAGCAAGGTTGTGGTGAAGTTATAATCCCATACAAGCAGCAGTTGCAGAGATATAAGTTTATTTGTAGGTTGCACAAAAAACCTTAACCAAAATATCTAAGTCCATCAAGGGCCACAACTCACACTAAATGCAAAGTTGAGTTACCTGTCTTGATTGACTGCACTAGTGGCAAGGTTGTGGTGAAGTTATAATCCCATACAAGCAGCAGTTGCAGAGATATAAGCTTATTTATAGGTTGCACAAAAAACCTTAACCAAAATATCTAAGTCCATCAAGGGCCACAACTCACACTAAATGCAAAGTTGAGTTACCTGCCTTGATTGACTGCACTAGTGGCAAGGTTGTGGTGAAGTTATAATCCCATACAAGCAGCAGTTGCAGAGATATACCGTACTTTGGGAATAATTGGCCGTGGTTAATAATTGGCCTAATTGGCCACCTGACACGAATGGCGAAAATTCAACACCCCAAAATACCCTTATTATTGACCAACAAAGAAGTCAATTATCGTCGGCGACATATAACTCGACCCGAACATAGGCCTGAAGATTCACACCTCCGTCCGTTAACCTGTAATTTGTGTTAGGTAAACCGTGAACGATATGCAAACACACTATTGTTTACCTTTATTTTCTTTTATCCAAGTCGTTTGTGTAAGCAGATATCCCAAACTATAATTTACACGAGCGTTAATTCCTTCAAAAACAAACATTCTCGAACACAAAATGAAACAGGAAACGTTCACTATTTACCTTAGACGGTGTTCTTATTTTTTAGCACGTTAAAATCGATACAGTCAATGCGATATACTGTAAACCAGTCTGACTGACGTTATTTTTCGCCTTACGCATCGGAACAATTTACGAACTATGTTGGAGTTGTATTTAATTTTTATTTTTGTACTCGAGGATTTTTACCAGATGTAAAATGGCCTTAAAATTCATTCTAATGTGAATATTTGTTCTGAGAAGCGAATGCAATAACATACTGAGATTTTCGGACATAGAGTATTTTAGTCATTCCGTTTGAGCTTCCGTTCTTCTTTAGAAGCCATTTTATCAACAAGGTTTTTTTGTGACGAGTTTGGGGCCGTTTCATCAAAATATACGATATATTTACAATCGTAAATTATATTATATCGTTACGTATACATACGATACGGTACTATAGGTGGATTACGATATTATATACCATATATCGAAATGCGTTTCATCAACGCTATCGTTAATAAGACAAGGGTGCGTAATTATACGATAGGTCTACGATGTTTCATGAAACGGGACAGTGATACATATAGGCGTTTAATTTTCGCCCCATGGATCTCAGAATGGCCAAAATTAAACAAACCAAAATAAAAAACGATCTTTTAGCACAAAATGGCCAAATTATGACGACACCAATTATTCCCAAAGTACGGTAAGCTTATTTATAGGTTGCACAAAAAACCTAACCAAAATATCTAAGTCCATCAAGGGCCACAACTCACACTAAATGCAAAGTTGAGTTACCTGCCTTGATTGACTGCACTAGTGGCAAGGTTGTGGGGAAGTTATAATCCCATACAAGCAGCAGTTGCAGAGATATAAGCTTATTTCTAGGTTGCACAAAAAACCTTAACCAAAATATCTAAGTCCATCAAGGGCCACAACTCACACTAAAAGCAAAGTTGAGTTACCTGCCTTGATTGACTGCACTAGTGGCAAGGTTGTGGTGAAGTTATAATCCCATACAAGCAGCAGTTGCAGAGATATAAGCTTATTTCTAGGTTGCACAAAAAACCTTAACCAAAATATCTAAGTCCATCAAGGGCCACAACTCACACTAAATGCAAAGTTGAGTTACCTGCCTTGATAGACTGCACTAGTGGCAAGGTTGTGGTGAAGTTATAATCCCATACAAGCAGCAGTTGCAGAGATATAAGCTTATTTCTAGGTTGCACAAAAAACCTTAACCAAAATTTCTAAGTCCATCAAGGGCCATAACTCACACAAAATCCAAACCAGAGTTACCAGCCATGATTTGCTGCAGTAGTGGGGAGGCTGTGGTGAAGTTATAATCCCATACAAGCAGCAGCTGCAGAGATATAAGCTTATTTCTAGGTTGCACAAACAAGAGGGCCAGAATGGCCCTTGATCGCTCACCTGACCATGGTGACACTAGGATGGGTCGCGTGATTTCAGAAAAGAAGATTTGTAAAAGTGGACCCCCAGGGCGGGGCGAATTTTGACCCCAGGGGCAAAATTTGAACAACTAAGATAGAGGACCTGTAGACGATGATATGTGCAAAATATCTAAACTCAGTGTACTATGGTTTCAGACAAGAAGATTTTTGAAGTTTTCATTGGAAAAAATCTATTTTAAGCTTCGGTGACCCAGATATGCAACAGACCAGAACCAATTCATCCATATATGTGAAGGACCTCTAAAAGTTACATCATGCCAAATATCAAAGCTCTGGCCATATTGGTTTCTGAGTAAAAGATGTTTGACCATTTCCCTATGTAACTCTATGTAAAACGGTGACCTCCGGGGCGGGGCCAATTTTGACCCCAGGGACAAAATTTGAACAACTAAGATAGAGGGCCTGTAGACTATGCTATGTGCAAAATATCCAAACTCAGTGTACTATGGTTTCAGACAAGAAGATTTTTTAAGTTTTTTCATTGAAAAAATCTATTTTTAGCTCCAGTGACCCAGATATGCAACAGACCATAACCAATTCAACAGTTTATGTCAAATAACTCTAGAAGTTATACCATGCCAAATATCAAAGCTCTGGTCATATTGGTTCCAGAGAAAAAGATGTTTGAACATTTCACTAAATAACTCTATGTAAAACTGTGATCCCCGGGGCGAGGCCAATTTTAACCCCAGGGTCAAAATTTGAACAAATTTGATAGAGGATCTTTAGACGATGCTATGTGCAAAATATCTAAGCTTAGTGTACTATGGTTTCAGACAAGAAGATTTTTTAAGTTCTCATGGTAAAAAATCTATTTTTAGCTCCGGTGACCCAGATATGCAACGGACCGGAACCAATTCAACAATATATGTCAAATACCTCTAGAAGTTATACCATGCCAAATATCAAAGCTCTGGTCATATTGGTTTCAGAGAAAAAGATGTTTGAACATTTCACTATATAACTCTAAGTAAAATGGTGACCCCCGGGGCGTGGCCAATTTTGACCCCAGGGGCAAAATTTGAACAACTTTGATAGAGGACCTATAGATGATGCTATGTGCCAAATATCTAAGCTCTGGCCCTTGTGGTTTCAGAGAAGAAGATTTTTTAAGATTTCCTTATTTTTTCACTTTGGTTGCCAAATTTGAACAAATTTGAAAGAGCTTGACCCAAGGATCATTCCTGTGAAGTTTGGTTGCAATCAGACCAGTAGTTTTGAAGAAGAAGATGTTTGAAGAAATTGTTGACACACGACGAACGACGCACGACGCCGGACAAAGACCGACCACAAAAGCTCACCTTGAGCACTTTGTGCTCAGGTGAGCTAAAAACCTTAACCAAAATTTATAAGTCCATCAAGGGCCACAACTCACACAAAATCCAAACCAGAGTTACCAGCCACGATTTGCTGCAGTAGTGGGGAGGCTGTGGTGAAGTTATAATGCAATACAAGTATTGGTTGTAGAAATACAAGCTTATTTGTAGGTTGCACAAAAAAACCTAACCAGTGCAACGCCGACGCCGACCCGACTGTAATAGCCCTCCATATTCTTCGAATAGTCGAGCTAAAAATCTGAAGATTTCGGAAAATTCCTGAGAAATGGCAGCCCTGTAATTACCCTTTACTCCATCCCTTGTATAGGGTTTTGTAGAGAAGTGGTTGCTAAAAGCAGGATGAAAGTAAATTAATCTTATAATTCTTGGATTGAAAGAAACATTTAATTTGAATATCAGAAGTTTTATCAAATTGAAAACAATGTTCATACAGGACTCCAGATAAGAGAAAGTAAACTGAAGAAATTCAACATTTTCTCCCTCATTTCAGCACCAAAACCTATGGTGTTACTACTCATTAGAATCGTCTGAGACGATTCTAATGAGTAGTGACACCATAGGGTTTAAAGCAGAAATAAAGATTTTAGTTTTTGAAATACTTTCCTTATCTGGGGCCCTGTTCATAAATCGAAAAAGTCTCCTACAAAGAATTTTATATGGTAAGGTTTGATAAATATAGATATTTTCACTTTGTCATACGATATTATCTCGTACTACCAGTACTCTGTGTTATGAAGTAACTTTTGTCATTCCTGTGATATGCATTTTGACCATTTAATGCTGCGTAAGTATCATATGCTTCAAAGTTGTACGCCACACTTCCCTTATATCACAGTAAATTGGTGCTTTTTTTTAAACAGTGTAGACCCAGATCAGACAGATCCTAAGGGAGTACAATATGAAACTGTTTTTTTCAATGGAAGAATAAATAAAAGATGTAAAAATGTGTGTATGGAGTAATGGGTTAACAAAAAGATCATATTTGACAGGGACTTTGGTTGATACAGTTAAACCTGTGTTAAGCTACCACTGAATAGAAATGCATTATGATCTTTAAAGAGAGCAGAGCTCTAGATAAGGGGTGTATTTCAAAAACTGAAATCTTTATTTCTGCATTAAACCCTATGGGATTCTATTGAGTAGTAACACCATAGGATTTGGTGCTGAAATGAGTGAGAAAATGTTGGATTTGGTTAAATTTACTCCCCATTATCTGGAGCCCTGAGAGAGGTGACTTCTTAATGCATGACAAAAGTAAGTACAGTCAGAAGGCTACTAGCAACTTTTTGCATTACTTGTGCCATGTTTTAAGCTGCCTTGCTTTAACTCATTCACCCCTGAAACTTTTAATGGACAATTCCAATTTCAATATTTATAAGTCTAGTCTATTTTGGACTACTTAGGGATGATTTTAACAATATTTTTCAAAATGACAAACAGTGTAGACCCTGATCAAAGGTTTCTTTCAGGAGCCCTCTGATCAGGGTCTACACTGTTTGCATGGGACGAGTGTAATCCTCACATGTACACTGTTTGTAAATGACGAGTATACTTGTCACTAGGGTTGAATGTGTTTAGCTGTAATCTTTATTTTATACAATCAATTAGCCTTCCTTATATAATAGTGGTCATAACAGAGAGGTTTGACTATACTTTGAGCAAACCACTGATAATCGCAGGTAAATTCTGCCACCCTATTGGTTCAACTATTCCTTTGACAGTGATGTCTTGATATTGAAACAAATATCAGGGTTGTTTGAGTTAAGTGGGAAATCATTCTTAACCATTTGATGGTCAGATTTGAGTTTAGGCTCAAATCTGACCGATCAAATGCTTGAGAAGGAACTCCGACTCATCTCAAACTGGCCAGTTACAGTTTATGGCATTCTGACAGGGGCTTGCAGGTAGGTTTATCAGCACAGTGCTAACAAAATACCACATTCACCCATGTTATCCCAAAAATACACATTTTTACGCCTTTCATCATTATATTATTCATCCACTGAAGAAAATAATTCCACTTTATACAGTCATGAATATGTTCTATAAAAATTATGGTCTATATTATAGCAGATTATAGCTTAAAGCAGGCTGAAAGAAAAGCAGAATGTGCCACTAATAATATATCTTCAATACTAGAAACAGGCTATGGGGTAATGGGTTAAAGTCACTCCTGAAAACAAGACTCCTAAAAATAGTTCTTGTTGGTCTAAAATCTTTTGTTCAACTTGATTCCTAATCATTCAGCTGTGACCAATCAGGCACTCTAAGAACACATGGGTTTCCCACAGAAATGACCATATACGCCACCATTCAAGCCATCGAGATTGATTTGAATAAGTAAATGTAGCTTGTTTCATAATCGATGTAAAAGAAATAAAGTTTAAACTTTTTTTAAAGCAAGATAAAAGTAAAACAGGAGGCTCCTAAGGGAACTTGGTAACTTTTTGCTTTACTTTCACCTTGCTTTCAGCTGTCACTTGTGTTCATTAATGAATATTCATTTTAGTGCTGGATGCATATGCAGAAGAGATGAAGGCATCATATGGTGCTAATATGGAGGAAATGGTTGAAGTAAGTAAAGACAGGCAGGTGAATGCTTAAAACAAGAGCAGAATATATTAACCCATTACCTGATAGCTTATTTCTATTATTGAATATAGGTGACTACTTAAGGCACATTCTGCTTTACTTTCATCTTGCTTTCAGCTATCATGTGCTTGAATACAGAAAATATTCCTTATAGTATATATTTATGACTGATTAAATTGGGACTATTTTCTTCAGCGGAGGAATAAATCACATTCACTAAAAGGCGCTTCTATGGGGGAAAGGATTAATTCACAGAAATGCCTTGCAATTCAGATAAAGCATTTCAAAAAATAATATCCTCCTGTCTCCATCAAACTCATTGATGTGACTGCTCATTAGAATCATCATGAAAGGGTGCTTCTAATGAGTGGCCACAACATAGGGTTTGGCAGAGAAAAAAAAGGAGAAAATGATGAACAAAAGAACAGTTTACCGACTCATATAATTTGAGCAGTGAATGCAATATTTTATAAGCATATTTACATTTAATATCACAAAGAACCTATCTGCTTTCATCCCACAATATGAGTGCGTTCTCAAGCATTTGAATTGTTAGATTTGAGCCTAGGCTCAAATCTGACCAATCAAATGCTTGAGAACAATTTCCGACTCAACTCAAACGCTTTACAAGTATTGACCCTGGCCTTTTCAATTTCACTGCATTTGTTCAATCCTTCATTATTCATCCATTACCTTATAGCCTGTTTCTAGTTCTGAAAACAGGTGACAACCTTATATTGCATGACAGTAAATCAAAATACACCTTAAGGCACATTCTGCTTTACTTTCAACCTACTTAAAGCTTATGACTGTTTAACATTGAACTGTTTTCTTAAGTGGAGGCGCATCCTGCTTTACTTTCAACCTGCTTTAAGTGGTCACATATCTTCAAAACTAGAAACAGGCTATTTGGTAACGCGTTTAATTCCTTGTTATGCTCTACGAGCTTAGTCATGTCGCTGCTGTCTCTGTCACTCATTGTTCAACTTAAGAAATCAAACCTTGCTTTCTTTGTTTTATTTGTGATTTCTTCTACAGCTTCCACAATGATCTCAGTTCCGCCAAAAATCATTTTCACAGACACCCCGCGGCTGCTGTTTCCTGCTGCTTCTGGCAGCTCAACTTCCAGCTGACCTATACAATCACAACTAACATCTGTGACATACTGGGGCTCTTCCTCCGTTGAAGTAAATATATCAAACACTAGTGATGCTTGATCAGCTTCCAGTGGCGTATATCTCTGGGAGGACTGAGGCTCCCCAACCTTTAACTCTTGCCCCTTCTGAACATGTACTGCAAATATATCCTTACATTTTACCTTCTTGCCAACTTGAATTCTTTTGTTTGGCGGATGAACCCCTTCTTTAAAGTCTCTATAAACACGAACTCCGTACGAAAATTTTGCAACACGTGACTCAATTGTCAATGGATTGTGGCCAAACAAGACTGCACCTTTTAGAACAGTAAGTCCTGCTTCTGCCGGAACTATTACTCTCAAGTCCTGAAAGTTTTTGTTAAAGGCTTCTTGTAACAGTGGGGACTCGGCAAACCCACCGACCAGTAGTATTATACCAGTGCCCTTACATCTATCCTGCTTCAGCAGGTCTTTAACATGCTTCACAGTCTCGTTGCATGACTCGGTGAAGAAATCTTTCATAATGTCTGAAGCCATTCTGAGCTTGTCCCCTGTACAGACAAGTCTCTTGTCAAACTCTTTCCTCTCCTGCAATGCGTTCTTAAAATGGACTTTTTTCACTTCTTTATATTTTTCTGTGAGGTTGACAGGAATTCTTAAGGTTTCTTTAAGGTTGCCATCTAGTTTGATATTTCTTTTCTTGGTTTCAAATTCTCGGTAGAGACTTACCAGATCATCTTTGTGTTTCTCAGCAAACTTTTCATACACCTCTTTGCCTACAACATAGGAATACAATATAAGAGGGTCATGATGGCCCCCATCATTTCATAAATTCAGGGGCCATATATTTCTGACTTTAACCCATTACCCCATAGCCTGTTTCTAGTTTTCAAGATAGGTGACCACTTAAAGCAGGTTGAAAGTAAAGCAGAATGTGCTTAAGGTGCATTCTGCTTTACTTTCAACCTGCATTAAGCTACTATCTACTAGGATATAGAAATTATTTCTTATGATACATATTCAAGGCATAAAAAGGCGTATGTATACGTTAATGGTTTTAATTCTGGCATATGATAAATGAAACAACTGATTATAATATTATGGATGGTTCGAAGTGTTGACAAAACAATCTATAAGATATTATGATCTATGAGAAAGCAGTGTAGACCCTTGCCACCCAGCCTTTACAAATGTCTGGTTATGGTCTACTCTGTTAGCAATGTGCAAAAGGCCTTCAAGGGTGTGAGAGTTAATCATCTTGACTGAAAATTGTAATAATCATTACAACAATACTAGAATTTAGGCCAACAAGTGCCCAGGCATGGGTAGATTGACCGCAGGAATTAACCAGGTATGAATGCTAATCACAGCCAACTTTCAGTTTATATCATGGGACTTTCCTCAAGCTTAAAGATGCTATGAGAAACACTGGAAAGGAGATATGGAGTGGACATTCAAGTTATTACCAACATGGCCATGATGTAGCACATGCAAACATTTGAGTAAGAGAGCGGACAAGGTTGAAACAGCAAATTTTTAATAATCCAAGGACCATAACTCCAACGTGCCTTCGGCAGTTTGGGTAATTATCAATATTGACAAAGATTTAACCCAATAAACATTTTCAGCAAATTTGGTGAAGATCCAATAAAACCTGTTTGAGTAGGAGAGCGGACAAAGCTGAAACAGCATTTTTTTTAAAAATTTAAGGGCCAGAACTCTGACAGGCCTTATGTGATTTCGGTAGTTATCGTACTTGGTCCAGATTTTACACCAATAAATATTTTCAGCAAGCTTGGTGAAGATCAGATAAAAACTATTTGAGTAAGAGAGCCATTTTTTTAATAATTTAAAGGCAAGTGTTTCCCACCTCAGAGGGCGTTCACTTGACCGTTTAATACAGAGTGAAACAGTGTTGGGGATGAATTTTACTAGCTGCTGGCTGCGAGGACCAGGTGACTTAATCAAGTGGCAATATAGAATGAATTCAATCGGGGCAGATCGAACTAACCATTAAAACTAGGTGACCCCTTATACCAGGTGACTGCTAGTACAGGTTTTTCTGTACTTCTTCACGTGGCATCGCATATGCCATGTACAATGAAACCCCTCTAAACCTGACATGTGTGGGGACAACATAAATGTCCAGTTTAGAGGGGTTTCCGGTTTAGAGGGGTTTGAATCCATAGCTTGTTTTTAGTATGGAAGATAGCAGGTCACTTAAAGCAGGTTGAAAGTAAAGCAGAATGCGCCTTAAGGCACATTCTGCTTTACTTTCAACTTGGTTTAAGCTATTATCTGCTAGAATATAGAAACTATTTCTGATGATACATATTCATGAATGTATTTTCTTCAGTGTAAGAATAAATCAAAGTCGTAAAAATGCATATTTGTGGTGTAATGGGTTAAATAACAAGAGCCCCATGGGGCATATTTCGCTCACCTGAAAAAATGGCGATAATAATTTAGGTCCAGGACTGACCTAGATATGCAACAGACCAGAACAATTTGAACAAATTATGTAAAGTATATTTAAAAGTGTCACCATACCGAATATAAAAGCTCTGGCCATATTAGTGTCAGAGAAGAAGATGTTTGAAATTTTCACTATATAACTCTATGTAAAACTGTGACCCCCGGGGCTGGGCCAATTTTGACCCCAGGGGCATAATTTGAACAAACTTGATAGAGGACTTGTAGGCGATGGTATGTGCCAAATATCTAAGCTCTGGCCCTTGTAGTTTCAGACAAGAAGATTTTTTAAGTTTTCAATGAAAAAAATCTATTTTTAGCTCCTGTGACCTAGTTATGCAATTGACCAGAACCATTTGAACACTTTTCTTATAAGACATCTAGAAGTGTCACCATGCCAAATATCAATGCTCTGGCCACATTAGTTTCAGAGAAGAAGACGTTTGAAAATTTCACTTTATAACTCTATGTAAATCTGTGACCCCCGGGGCGGGGCCAATTTTGACCCAGGGGCATAATTTGAACAAACTTGATAGAGGACCTGTAGATGATGCTATGTGCCAAATATGTAAGCTCTGGCCCTTCCAGTTTTTGACAAGAAGATTTTTTAAGATTTCCTTATTTTTTCACTTTGGTTGCCATGGCAACCAGAGTTCTGCATTGTTTTTAATTCTTTGAACAAATTTGAAAGAGCTTGACCCAAGGAACATTTCTGTAAAGTTTGGTTGAATTCTGTCAAGCGGTATAGGAGGAGATGTCATTTGAAGCAATTGTTAACGACGACGGACGACTAACAACTAACGACGGACGACGCCGGACACAGGGCCATCCCAATAGCTCACCTTGAGCCTTTGGCTCAGGTGAGCTAAAAACAGGTTTGAAACGGGACCAACATTTTTGTCCGGTTTACAGAGAATATTCCGACATTTAGAGGTTCCGGTTTTGAGGGGGTTCACTGTATTGGTTGTAGTTCAAGAGTTATTGCCTACATCATAGTTGAGACTACTTAGTGATGGGCAACACATATGCCATGTGCAAAAGTTTTTGCCAAGCATAAAGCTGCAGACAAACAAATGGACAGACAAACTGACAAGTCAAAAACAATATACCCCACGATCATAGATATGGGTGGCATAAACAGTTTGAGCTTTCTCAGACTTGTAGCTATAAAAGGAACAATTTCTCTTAGCTTACCCATGAGGTCTATGATAAAGTTGGTAAATGATTGATCTACTCTCGTACCACCCCAGGCCCCACCACTGGCAGAGTTCAATTCCTTCAGGCAGTTCTCACCCACCACCTCATGACAAGTGATGTCTACAGTCCCACCTGAAAAGAAACAAATATCGAAACGATGTTTACAGTGGAGAAAACCATAGGCAATACAATCAGATAACGCTCCGATGGAGATCCTTTAGCGATCCGTTAGCGATCTGAAAGATCCGAAAGACTTCATGGTCATTGTTCGCAACCCAATTCATAGAAAAATGTTGCAACCTTGAATGATCAGATTGCACTCCCTTAGGGCTCACAGGCGACTAAGATGCAATCCACTGTGTTCTATTGTTGCTTCGATGGCGACCACAGTGAGCTATGGCGCTTAAAAGAGATCCGACAGCGATGTCCGGGACCGATGGAGATCCATTACTGCTCTGTTAGCATTCTACTTGATCTGAATAGGGAAATGTCCTATAAAGACCTGTGGCCATCTGCCGCACTCATTTGTTTTAGATTCGGCAGTAGATGTTTAGGCAAATAACCATACATATAGCTGCTTTCTTTTCGACATGGGATCACTTAATGCAGTAGCATAGAAATCCAGACAATTCCTATAAGAGCTTTCTACATTACGTTCGAGCTGCCACAGGTCTTTAGAATTCTGTGTTTTTCCACTTAATAGTTTGGATCCGGATGATACGTCGAGTTACATCATGCAATTTGGATCTATTGATAGAAAATACTATCGTGTATTTTAAAATGCAGAGAATCACTATCAGATCGCCATGGAGCACGAAGCATCTACTGATTTGCTTTAATTAGCGATCTGATGGCATTCTGGCCACAGCGCCACGGATCTTTGTGCAGGGGAGTAAACCGACAGGGACCTTGGCGCTAATGGAGATCAGATAGCAATCCATTGGCGCTCAGGTAGCGCTCCTGGCGATCTAGGCGCTCTGTATGGCGACTTGCACCTATCACAGAGCGCCATAGATCGCCGTCTAGTGGAATGGGGGTATTAGATCTGGATATATATATATGTAACGAAAGAGCTGACAAAAAAAAAATCTCAGCTCTTTCGCTTTACATATGAGTCCCGCTCCAGAAAAACCGGGCTTAATGACAAAATTTTCGAATTTGTCTTTTTTGCAGAAAAGTATAGTTGAGGCATTTTCATACACCACACCGAAAACCGTATCTCATTTCGACAAATACTTTTAATTTTACAGCGGTTTAAATAAAACAGGTATAGCGATAAAAAAACAAGATTATGACGTCAAAATGACGTCGCGTTTTTGATGACACAATAAACTGATTATGACGTTTTTTCGCGATAAACTCTAACCCTTCACTTGCTGAATTAAACATTTTTCTTTCTAAAGTTTTAACAAGTCTTATTCTTAATAAGGTGTTTTCTATAAACATGTGTATATCCTTCAATAGTGCCGTAAAACACAAAATGTGAGTGCCTTACAGCTTGGGTCCAGATAAGGAGGTGAATTATTCGGTCATTCATCCGAATCCAAACTGAATTCAAAGAATGTCGATCTAATGATTATCAAGAAAGAGTTAATTGTCGTTTGAAAATGATGCATATAAGAGTTCTATTAGTACATGTATAACATTCCATCTAGATCATCTCCTGAATTGTTACTCGGCCATGTCGGCACTTGGCGGTGGACACGTGATGTCTTTATGCTGCTCTCGCACAAACGGTCTAACTGTCTTATACAAGTAGTTTTGTCTCTGTAACGATAGTCCAGCGGGAGGTAAACTTTCCGGTAAACTTTCTGGAAACTGGGCCCTAGGTTTAAGCACAGATATCTCCTGTTCTGCTGCATCACTTTTGGTCTTGACAACTACTACACCTGGTTTATCTCTATCCATCCGAAAGTACTGATATTTTCTGTGAATGACAACAAAATTGCAACTATAGTTCACCACTGTAAAGTGAATTTCAAGTTGCGGAGGCGGGCATTGTAACACCGACATGCTTTTCGTTGAAGAGTATATATAAAAAGGTAAATTTTGTACTTTTAACTTATATACAGGTACTTATAAATTAAGGTTAAGGACCCCTAATTAGATAGGACCAATATCGGAACTCTACGTACAGCAATCGACTATTTTCGTCAACTAATTGGTTGTTCCTAACTATGCTTTGGGTCAGCCCTAATTCTAACCCTTGAGCATTGTTCGGGTTGAGCCGTGAATTGACGAGAATGGTCGACCGCTGTCTGTAGACAATCGGCACTGACCAATATTGACCCGATCTCATTAGGGATGCTCAACCTTAATATGTCACTAATAAGTACAGTACATTAATTGGCATCATGAAGCATCCAATATCAATGCTTATATAATTTATATTATTATGAATGATATTTATAATGACACGAGTCATATCGTCGGTTTTAATTTTAAAAAAAGAGATTTTGTCATTCTGTTTCATCAATAAAAGAAATACCACACTTACCTAATGCCTTTTAGTGGTTTGATGATTGGCTCAAGAAAGGACTTCCAGTCCTGCCATTGCCAGGCCGGGTATCTGACTGCTATGTTGGTAGAGGACGACTTATTGACCACATCTTCAAGCTGGTCCTTGGAGTCACAATCAGTGCGTCGGTAGAGTTTCTTTATACAGGCAAATGCACTGTCCACGAGGCACCGGGCATGTCCAGGAACCTGCATCATGTATTCAATCGTCACATGTCTTCCCGTCATCACACGCCATAACAAATATCCAATGACATATTTGTTTTTGTTCTGGCCTGAAAATACCAGAAGAGAACAAATTGTGAGAACTCAATTTCTTTAACTCTCTTCATTGCCATGACGTCATCAATTATGAAAAAATGTCTGGTCTTATTTCTCAAAATTAATATTTAGGTGTTTTGATTTAATAATTATTTACATAAATGTCCAATAGTTTGGATCCTGATGAGACACCGCGTTTTGCGGCGTCTGGTAAGGATCCAAACCGTTTGCATATAACTTTATTTTGTACTCGGGGTAGTGAGGGAGTTAAAAAGCAAGTGACTGTCTATATTGCAGGACAAATGTCCTGCATTAAACTACTTAGTCGTCTGCCTTAATGACTGATAATAACTTTTTTGAATGGTCAATTTAGAAAACCTTTAGTGCATAAACATAGTTTAGCGAAGTTTGCCAATTAATAATTAATCATTGTAGACAATTTGACATTATTTTCTATGTATTGCATTTGTTGGAACACCGTTGGTGTTGTGGTATTCTTTTAATAATCTATTAATCTTCCGCAACCTTCTTTCAACTTTTATGTCGTTAGCAAATAGTTTGGATCCAGACGAGATGACGAGTAACTCTGCTTCCCATCATGACCTAAACTTACTGGTTGACATTTTGATTATAATTAAACGTATTGAAGGAAAACTTTTATACTTAGAAATAAAGCAGATTACAAAATGTCCAGAGGCAGAGTGTATAAGGTTTAAGTTAGTTTGTGAGAAGGACAAACCTGGACAGTTGTCTGCATGTATGGCGCAAGCTGACTCTCCGCTGTATCTAGTCTCCATGGCCCAGTGTATCATAGAAATGACGGAGTTGGGTCCATGTGTACTGGTGCCGTCAGTGCCGATCGTCTCATTTTCATCTATCAGGAAATTTAGCTGTGTCGGGATGCCGTCAATCCTGAATCCAAAGTGCTGGACCTTTCTCAATGACATGAAATATACTGGGCCCATTTGTCTTGAATGGTGAGGCAGGCAAACGTTTTGACTAAAGTCAAATGTGTAGTGGACATAGTTGTCAACTTCATTGTTAAGATACGTTTCCTTAGATAGTTTGATACATGTATTATATGTATCTCTTTCTGTCTGTGCTTTAAGAACGTGCTGTCTGAGGGCATCAGTGGATTCTAACTTTTCTTCTTCTGTCACAGAATCAAGTACCTGTTTCCTAAGTTTCTCACACGTAGCACATACGTCATCTCTCGGGCTGGCTACTTTAATGTGAAACAAACAGGACCTCCATATGTTGTTGAACGTAGAATACTTTACCACACGGCTGGTAGGGTCTCTCTGCAAACAACTCTCTGCATATTGTTGATGAATACCGACTTTTGTCGTATCACTTGGTAGATATATTGGTGCAGTGCCATCACGTCCCCGAGGTGCGGCAGGTTGGGGTATTCCAATTTCATCATCGTAGTTACTGATGAACTTGATCACTGGCTTTATGTCTTCAAAAGTTAGTGCTTTTGATGGTTTCTTGCCTGTGTTTTTATGTGTTCTTGGTACAACACCTGATTCAGTAACATGTCTCATAAGGTTTTGCAAACAGTGTTTTCCGACGTCAAACATCAGCATAAATGTCCTTTTACAAACACGATGCCCCTTGAAGTTTAATTCATGGCTCGATCTTTGTCTTTTCTTCCCTCTCTTTGTTGAGACTCTTGAAACACTGTCCACAAGTGATGCCATTACATACATTTCCTTATCTGATTTGTCCATTTCTCTGACATTTAAAAGATGTGTATACATCTCAGAGACAGAAAAATGTTCTGCACAGTTCCTATGGCACCCACATCCAGATAGCTTAAAACACCGAACAGTCTCATGATCGGGGTCGCAGTCGATGGAAACAGCTGCTTGGTTCCAAGTTTCTTCATCGACATCGTCCTCATTACTGTCTCCATTTGCCTCTAGAAAATCTCGGGCACGTTGATCAATGTTGATCTCGTTCGTTATCTCTTCGACTAAAATGTCTTCATCAACCTCTTCACTGTCATTATAATCCTCATCTACGTCGACACTTGCCTGGGAAGCTGAGGGGGTCCGGCCAAAGTGTTCCGAGAAAAGGCTTTCAAGTTCCTGGAAAATAATATGTAGATCTTTAATAGCCTACTCATTGAATGAAATGTTATGAATTTCAATATTCATAAAGTAAAATCTACGTTAACAATTCAGTGAAATTTTCACAAGAAAACAGGTGACAATTTTGTGCAAAATGATTTGCTTGTATCTCTTGCATAAAGCAATCACCTGTTTTTTACATCTAGATCTTTAAAAAACCGTCTAAAGTTGTGTTTAGTTTAGCGAGGTTTTAGTGTATACCTTTTTCTTCAAGTTAAGTCAGAAATACTTTTTGATTAGTCTTTTTCATTAAATATAATAAACCTAACGTTCTATAAATTCAAAGAAAAAAGAAAAAAAAAAGGGGAGATGGGGGAAGTCGGATTCGAACCCGCAACACTCAGATTGAGAGTCCATCACACTTACCGCTCCACCACAGCGCCAAGCATAAATCTTGTATACACATGTTGTACTTAAAATTAAACATCTTATAAAAATAACCAAACTGACCAAACTGAGTAGAAAATAAAAAAAATATTTAAATCGCAAAGTATTTATGTACATCTACATTCTCATACAAATGTTTTTTTCTAACTTAAAACCGGTACACTACAGCTATAATGATTTACATCTACATCCGCACACTTTGTATTTCTATTTATAGATCTAGATCTGTATAAAAACATTGCGTGGTTTTATGACACGTTAAATGCAAGTTGATTGCTTTCGAAAGACACATATTTAAAGGACTAACAACACGAAGATCTAGATCTAATCAACATAGTTGTACATCGGAATTCTCTATTCCGCGAAAATCAGAAATGGCGCCATCGATATTTACAGCCGACACTGGTCAGCATCTTTTTGAAGTTTTTAGAAATGTAATGCTATTTAGGAATAAAAGAGAATATATCTTACCTCAAGCTCACTATCCATCCTATCCACATATGAATCACTCAAATGAAATAGGCCTTATCCGACAATACAGTTTGTATAGAAATGTAGCGATGATAAAACAAAACACGGAAGTAAATCGATCTATGTCAGTAATGACGTCAAATGTTTACAGCTCATTTCTGACGTCATTTCATCGATGTCATTAAGCCCGGTTTTCCTGGAGCGGTGCTCATATATATATCCAGATCTAATTTTATGCCAAATTGCCTATAGAGAAAACGTTATTCTTTCCCAATAAACGTTTTACGCTAAAACTATTATTTCCGTTGCAAACAGTTTGGAGCCAGATCGGACGCCAGGTAAACTGAACAAATCCCTTTCTCCAGAGCTCCAGATAAGGGGAGTATTTCAAAAACTAAAATCTTTATTTTTGAAATAAACCTTTCAAGACAATTCTAATGAGTCATAACACCATAGGATTTGGTGCTGAAATGAGGGCGAAAATGTCGGAAATGTTCAGTTTACTCTCTTATTGGGATCCCTGCTTTCTCCATATCAGTGCCACAGGATGTTATGTATGTATTACAAGAGGGCCTCGAAGGCCCTGATGTCGCTTTAGAATTACTCCCTGTATTTATAGTACCAGGCTAAGGCACAGGTACTTGACACATAGATCTAGATCTATTACCCAAAAAAAATTTAAAAAAATAAAACTTTTTTATGCACATTTCCGTTAAAATGCACGGACTGTGGCATTATTTGATGAAATAAAAAGTAGATATTTGATGAAATAAAAAGTAGATATTGATAAATTAATCATTCACCGATGGTACCACAAGAGAATATCCGCGATCGAGTCTATTTTAACATCAGTTTAAGTCGATAGTTAAGACTAGAAGTTGAATTGCGCTGGATACCTTGTATCTATAATAGAAGTCTAGTAAAAAAAAAAAAAAGATCTAGATCTATGTGTCAAGTACCTGTGGGCTAAGGTACCTACCTCCAACATCCACAACCATGTACTTGGTACCCTTAGTAAACTTCGCTGTTTGCTGCCTGCTTGTTTCACTCATTTGATCCACTTTCAATTGCATACAGTACAGGGATGCAGCCTCTGGTTCAAGTGCTATCATTAAATCTGACCCTTTAATGCCAGCCTGAAAACAAGAATTCCGCATCATTAGACATGTCATCCCAGCAAGAAATATTGTGACAATGAAAACTAATTGTTGAAACTAATTTGAAGACATTTGGTTGACGGTCCCCATGAGTAATTTGTGAAATATTATATTCAAATCATTTCAGTGATTTCAGACATATAGGATCTGTCATGAGTCAATGTTTAAGACAAGCTGATCTCAAACAAGTCTAGAATTGAAATGTAGTTAAGCGAGCCTTGGCGAGCTTAATAATTTTTCTATTCTAGACGAGTTTGAGATCAACTTGTTTTTAACATCGACGAGTGACAGATTCTTTTTCTCACCATACCAATGCTTTAACCCTTTGAACCCTAGTCCCGTATATAGGCGTCCTTTTCAAACAGTGTATATGTGAATTGTACACTTGTCCTGTGCAAACAGTGAAGACCCAGATCAGAGGGCTCCGAAAGGAGCCCTCTGATCAGGGTCTTCACTGTTTGTCATAAAGCCAAACATTGACAAAAACAATCCTTAAAAGTCAGAAATGGACTAGACTAAAATGGAAACTGGAATTGTCCACTTAAAGTTTTAGGGAGGAAAGAGTTGTGCTAGTTTTAAGCAATATGTATTTGTTTTGGAACCCCGGTGACGTCAATATCTAAATTATTTCTAGAACCCAGAAGTACTATATCTGTTTAACTTGGCTATAGAGAAAACGGTCAACTAATTAGAAAAAATCTATCTTAACCCATTAACTCATAAGCAATAAATAAGAAATAGTACAGCCCGCTGAGGGTCTTCTTGCATTATAGTGACCGACCAGTTAGCCCCAAAATAGTTTACGGCCCGAAGCCGAAGGCTTCGGGCCGTAAACTATTTTGGGGCTGACTGGGAGGTCACTATAATGCAAGGAACCCCGAAGTGGGCTGTACTATTTCTTATAGTATACCGCACTTCTAATTAGGATCAAAACAGTTCTGTGTATCGTCAAGTAATGTACCAGTATATATATGTGCATTGATTACCTCCCTTTAATAAAATTTTGCATCAGTAGTAACTAGTAAGCTTTTTAATGTATACCTGAATCTACACTTTCCATATTATGAAACTTATAATGTAAAATTGATTTTTAAGATTTATTTATGATCTTTGATTAAATCGCAAACAATCAAAGCTAATGTTTTGTAAAAAATTTAAATTATTTAAACGTTTATAAGACTAAAACAGATCAACTCTTTAAGTCACAACTAATCTCTATGAGTCTTATATTTATCATAGATAAATTTAAATTCAAAATACATTTCACATTTTATTCATAAGTAGATCTAGAATCTACTCGGATATGGCTAATATTTGCTAAAAGTGACGATAACACTAAGTCTTCCTTAAGCAGTTATTTCAATTTTCAATACGCAATCATCACGATGTCATTATATGACGTCAACAGTGCTCAGCGGGCACTATTAGCGGGCACTATCGTAAAATAGTGACCGCTAGCTCGTACAAAGATAAAGAAGGGAGTGTACGTAGGTAAGGTATACTATACAATTATCAATGTTTATCATAATACATGCTAGTGGATTAAAGTGTGTCAAAATGAGTCAGTATGAGAACATTGCGCAATGCATCAATATGAGGCTTAATGGGTTAAAACTTGTGCTCCCTGTGAAGTTTAATCATCTGCTTTAACCCATTACCCCATAAATACGCCTTTTTACGCCTTTAATTCAATCCTCTATTGAAGAAATGAGTTCCAATTTATACTGTCACAAATAATAAATAATAACAAATATTTTCTATATTCTTGCAGATAATAGCTTAAAGCAGGCTAAGAGTGAAGCAGAATGGGCCTTCAGGCGCATTCTGCTATACTTTCAGCCTGCTTAAAGAGGTCAACTATCATCAAAACTAGAAACAGGCTATGGGGTAAAGGGTAACCACCAAAATATTCTCCACATTGGTAGTGTCGCATGCAGTATTTCTAAAGTCAGTTTAGGGCTGTTTTGACTGAAGAAATGTCGAAACCGGTGTCAAACAGTTTTGATCCTGATCACATGCCCCGTTATGCAGCATCTGATAAGGATCCAAACTGTTTGCAAAGTTTCCTTTTGGCGCAGTTGGCAGTGAAAGTGTTAACAAAATTCAAACTAAGATGAAAAGTATGTGTGAAACATGTACTGAGGAGAGAAAACCCTTTACCCCATAGCCTGTTTCTAGTTTTGAAAAAAAGGTGACCACTTAAAGCAGGTTGAAAGTAAAGCAGAATGTGCCTTAAGGCACATTCTGCTTTACTTTCAGCCTGCTTTAAGCTTCCACCTGCCAGGATATAGAAAATATTTGTTATGGTTTATGTTTATGGAACTATTTTCTTCAGTGTAGGAATAAATTAAATGTGCTAAAAGGCGCTTCTATTGGGCAAAAGGTTAATACAAGAAATTTGATGTTACTGCAGTTCTTACCACTTCAGCTGCCTCCCTCATGAACTGTTTGGACCCATCACTCCATATAGCTGGCACTGTTAACACATAGCCAACATCCGAGTCTCGAAAATCATTTCCCCTATAATATAGGAGATATCATATGTTAAACTATAGGGATGTGCAATAAAACCGGTTTTCCAATATATTGCAATACGTTCTGAAAGCAATACGTACCGGTACGGTTGATCAAAAACCGGTTTTTTCCTCTATGATAAATTGATTAAATTCCCTTTGTTTCACAACTAAAAATATTCACAATTTTGTTTTGTTCAA